>LOEQ01005979.1:7554-30037 GCA_001685075.1 Bramus lutescens | reverse complement strand
AAGTCTCATGCCATCCAAGTCAGCCTCATGTGACTGTAAACTTGGTGTGACGCCAAAGATGACCTTGACCTTCCGGTCTTCCTGCTTCCACCTCCCAAGTGCTGGGGCTACAGATGGGCAATGTTCTGTCAGCACAGGGCTGAGGACGGAACCTGGGGAGTCACACAATGCAAAGCAAGCCCTCTACCATCTGAACCGCCTCCTCAGGCCTTAATTTTGGTTTTCATTTTTTTTTGACACAAAGTCTCGTGTTCTCATTTTGTTGAAAAGCAGAGAAATTGGGGCCTGTGCCTGAGGACACGGGAGTGAATGGCAGCATGGGGTGGTCCCTGCCAGGTTGGGTCTATCCTGCTAGTGGGTAGTGGGATGTGAGTGGTGGCAGCATGAAAAACCATCCTTTGGTGAATGCTTGAAGGCGAGACACTGCAATAAGGTAAATTTCGTGGGACCTCTGAAACCTATGGAATACCAGCCCCCAGCCCCAGCCTCCAGACCTCTGCGGCATCAGCCTCGGGGGTGGGCAGCTCAGCAGCAGTGGGTCCCCAGCACATGGACACTTTGCCAAGAAAGCCATTGAATGCCTGGATTATGGGGAGAGCATGGCTAAGGAAGCTTCAGTCACAGGATGCTCTGCGCTAGAGCCCATCAACCTGAGGAGCTTAGGGACCAAACAGGGCATTTGTGGAATGCCATTTCAGGAGCAACAATGTCCCTCCAGAAGCTCCACCCACCCTGTTGTGATCTGCTCTCACCTCATGACCTCCCCTCTGTTGGGGTCCTGTGGTTTCATTCATCAGCCTACCAATGTCAGCTCCAATCCCCACCCCCCAGAAGAGGTCTGCTCTTTTCTAGGACCCTTGTGACCAGCACCAAGTAAGATCCTGGGCTCAGCACCAGCTCTGCCCTTACTAACCAAACCTATGTCCAGGGACAGCCCATCTGCCTCCATTAACTAGAATTGCTCTTTGGCACCAGGTGAGGTGACCAGTGGGAGACCACCTGAGTTCAGCCCTCTGTCATTCCCAGGGCACTGAGCCGGTGCCTCCCAGCAACAGTCCTGTGTAATAAAGCGGTGGCAGCACCGTGTGGGTGCCTTGTGATCAGGTCTAGATTAGGAACAGTGCATGGAAAACACCATAGTAAAAGGGCCCAGAATAGAACAAGGGTGTGAAGTGAATGAACAAGCATGAACTCATTCTCTGCCCTACACAGGTCTGGAAAGTTAGGGAGAAACCAGTCAATAGGGTTACCCACCCAAACTACTGCCAGCCTAGAATTTAGCTCCCAGGCTCATTCCCTTCATAGGGGTATGGTGTTGACCAGGCTTTCAGACATGGGGAGAGAGGCAGACACACACTGGAAGGGGCAGCTTCTCTTTAATGGAGGATGTACAATCAATCACTATAGCTGACTGATGGAGTCCTGGAGCTGGACCACCTGCAGAAAAGGGAGGAAATATGTAGGTGGAGTTTCTCTGTGTCCTAGCAGCTGCTCCCAAATAACCACACAGAGACTTAATATTAATTATAAATGTCCGACAGATAGCTTAGGCTTATCTTCAACCAGCTCTTACAACTGAAATTAACCCATTTCTATTAATCTATTGCTGCCCCAAGGCTTGTTTACCTCATCTATGAACTTCCCATGTTTCACATCTGGTTCAAGGCTCCTCAGACCCTGCCCTTCTTCTTTTCGGCATTCTCTCTGCCCTGAAAGCCCTGCCTAGCTATCAGCCAGTTCATTTTTATTAACAATGAGGGCAACACATGTTCACAACGTGCAGAAGGACTATTCCACAGCAGAAACCCCTCAGGCTTCACAGCTAGACAAAGCCTGCCCTCACCCTCCCAGTTGTGACTGTCCTTTGTTTCTGAATAGACTGGAGATCACAGAAGCTCCTGAAGTCCTGATGAGATTCTTGTCATCCTAAAATAGAATCCTCAGGGTCAATCCAAATGGTAAGGTATCCTGGGGCTATAGGCTACACAGATGGCATCACACGTAGCAACAGTGCTATTACCAGGGTTGACTTATGCCTGTTCCAGCATCTGCCCTTCACCCACAGCCAGACTGGAGGCCTCTCCATAGGGTTTCCATTTGCCAAGAATATTTGAACTCAGGTTAAAGCAGCAAATTTCACTACCGGTCCAGGAATCAGCAGATAATATGCACTGGAGCTCAGCTCTTTTGAAGTGGTGATGCTCAGACTTGGGTCCTCTAAGGTAGTTGCAAGGAGGAAGCCGTGGGATATATGAAAAGAAGAAGCCCCCAAACAGTTCAGTGTGCCTCCTGGGGGGGGCTTCCACAATCCCCGGTAACAGATTCACAGCCATGATGTCTTCCTTGCATCAGCACTTGGAGGCCAGCAGATGACGACCTTGGAGACAGAGCTCCACATACAGCACCCTGGACAGTGGCGAGAGTCTCCTTAAGCCTAAAGCCTCTGCCTGTGGTCCAGCTCCAGGACCCCCATCTTCAGCTCTAGCGATTGTACTCAGTGAACATTCTCTCTTAGAATCCTTCTGACCGGAGTAGAAGTACCACACCTAAGGCTATGAAACATTTCAGTCACATGATGACACCTGGCTCCAAGCAGCAGCTTCTAAGCCCACGTGGGAGTTCTGCTCCTATCGGCTGAGACAGACAAAGCAGACACTGAGAATCAGCAGCACCCAGCTGGCGTGAAGGCTCACGGTTCTGTTGCAGAGGTCCGTGTTGCAGCAGGAGGCCTTGGAGTTATTCTGGTTCTGAAGAACATCAGGGCAGGTAAATCCACATGTTCTTGTCATGAGCGTTTGCTGGCCTGGGGGTGCTGGAAACAGAGGGCAGAAGGGGAGCCATTTACAGAGAGACCTATATGACTCACTCCTGGCCCTATTAACAAACCCAGGCCATCTACAACCTCCAGTTCAGAGGGACACACAGCATGAAGTCAGGAGGGTCAAACTCAGGGTGTGACCAGAAACAGGGCTCAGTATGTGGTCAAGATTAAGGATTAGGGTCAGAGATCATTGTGATGAAGACCAAGACTCAGACTGTAACCAGGTATAAGGTTCAGAATATGACCAGAATTAGGATTCAAAGTGGGATCCAAGGTCACAGGGCTCAGGAATGCGATTAGGGTTACCCACTCCCTACTTTTTTCCCCTATCCTTTCTGAGCAACCAGTACTCTTGGGAATGGTTAGAATTGCATGTTTCACATGACTGCGCTACATACAGTGGCTCACTTGGAATATCCCACCCACTCTAAGACAGTACTGTTGGTTCCATTTTGAAGGGAGGGCAGTGCACTCAAAACCTCTCAACAACTGAGAGGACTCTCAGGGCCATATCTTTCCATCCCCCCTAACTCTACCAGCAAGTTGCCTTACCCTAGCATCCCTGGGTGCTAGATAAAAGGTTCCATCCCCTGTCCCACCCACCTAGGACCAAGGTACTCACCATACCAGATGGTCAAGCAGTAGCGGTTCTTGTCGCTGCAAGATCTAGGATTGTAGCAGTTTCTTGTGGTGGTACTACACTCGTGACATTTCAGCGCCTGAGCTGGAGGGACACAGCAGGGGTCAGAGATGGAGGCATTCCATAACCACACCAGACAGCAAAGGATGCATAGACAGTTCTGTGGGAAGCACTAACCACCGAGCAACCCATTCTGTCCTCCAATCACCCACATGGACAGCCCCTCAGCAGCTACACTGAGGCACAGGGGCATAGAGCTCTGTCTCTGGTCCAGGAAACCAAAGCTCTAAGCAACCAGCAGTCCATGCTGCTGGTCATAACCCACAGCAGAAGGTCACCAGCCACATGATGCTAATCCCACAAGACTTGGCAAAAGAGACAACAAGTCCAACAGAATATCTAGACTTAACAGAAAAGATGAGTAGGGAGAACCAGCGAGATGGTAGAGGCACTTGCTGCCAAGCCCCCAAAGATCTGAGCTCAATCTCAAAAAACTCACATGGTGGAAGAGAATTCCAACAAGTTGTCCCCTGATCTCCACATGCACACTTTGACATGACCACACACACACAGAGAGAGAGAGAGAGAGAGAGAGAGAGAGAGAGAGAGAGAGAGAATATAAATGTAATGAAAGAATTTTAAGGTTAATGAAGGTACCACAAAAGGGTTCCACAGCTAGACTGTGTCCCACCTCCCAGCTCAGGCAGACCATCTGTGAGGCCTCCAGAAGGTCCTGTCCCCTATACCAGCACCTCCTCTCGACAGCAGGACCATATCATCTGGAGGCAGGTCCAGCCACGTTGGGATGTCAGCCAGAGTCCTGAGGGATTCTGGTGACCTAGGACAGGGTTCCTACTTCCTGGCTTACCTGAGGAGCACAGCAGAATCAGGGGTAACAACCAAAGCAGATGAGTCCTCATCTTGGGCAAGCAGAGCGTGTGTCTGGATCAGGCTAGTGCTGGACCAGCCTGTCTTTATAGTTCCTCCTGCTGCGGTGGGTGGGGCCTCGGTCCCTCTCTCCCTCTGACATGTGTCACCTCTAAGGGTGTGGTTGAAAGTTAAATACCTCCAAGATTGCCTTGTCCAGTGCTCCAATCCCTTTTCAAAATGCCCATCCTCCCTTTCTCTTGCTCCCTAAGCTCCCACCTGAACCCCATCTGGCTGTGTTGTTCCTACTCCAGTCAGGCCATCATCCAGGGACCATTGTCAGTCCCTTGTCCATCTAAGAAAATGTTCCAGGCAGGGTTGAAACACTGGGAAATTGTCTCCTCCTGGTGGAGGAAGAAGGAGCCCCAGGTCACAGTGCCTATAGGTGACATCCTCTCAAAGTTCCACTCCTTGGTATATAGAGGGCAACTTCCTCTTCATATCCTCACATGTCACCCTTTCTGTGTGCCTGTGCCCTGACCTCTTCTAGACAGAATACCTGCCAGATTGGATTGGATCATATAAGTAACTTCTACATACCTTAATAGTCTATTAGAGGGCAGTTTCCCAAAAGTCCCAACCCGAGGGACTGGGCGCTAGAGATCTCAACATATGATTTTGATGGGATAGAATTCAGCTCATGTGCTGGCTAGTTTTATGTAAACTTGACACAAGGTAGAGTCATCTGAGAGAGGAGAGCCTCAGTTGAGAAAATGCCTCCATAAAATGGGGCTGCAAGCAAGCCTGTAGGAGGGCATTGTCTTAATTAGTGATTGATGGGGGATGTCCCAGTCCATTTCTCTACAAGAAAGTAGGCCGAGCATAAGCAGCAAGCCAGTAAGCAGCACCCCTCCATGGCCTCTGCATCAGTTCCTGCCTCCAGTTTCCTGCCCTGTTTGAGTTCTTATTTATTTGAGTTTCTTGTTTGATTGCCTTTGAAGATAAACTGTGGTACAGAAATGTTACCAAAATAAGCATTCCCCCCACCAAGTTTCAACAGGGGCTAGACCCTGTTCACAATTACAAAATGTGAAAGAGAGGACAGAAGAGGAATCCACAGTGACATTATTACCACAAGCAGGAAAAAAGGAGGCACAATGGAGAACGTTGAGCTCAGAATGTTGGGGGGGGGCAATGGGCTGAGGATGTTAGGGGCCAGTGGGCTGAGGATGCTGGATATCAGTGGGCTGGGGATGTTGGATGTCAGTGAACTGGGGATGCTGGGGACCAGTGGGCTTGGAATTCTGGTTGTCAGTGGACTTGGGATGTTGAGGAGCATTGGGCTGGGAATTCTGGATGTTAGTGGACTGGGAATTCTGAGGGGCAGTGGGTTGGGAATTCTGGGTATCAGTGGACCGGGGATGCTGGGGGACAGTGGGCTGGGGATACTGGGCATCAATAGACTGGGGGTATTAGAAGCAACAGGCTGGAGATGCTGGGAGGCAGGGGTGCAAAAGCAGGTTAGTGTCCATTGATGCTGCTCATAGGCTGAGTAGGGCTTAGCTCTGTAAAGATATTCAGTGATGCCAAGTGTAAAAACTTGTCTTCCTTCCCAACTTACAGGATCCTAAATGTAAATTTTTGTTCTCATTTTACGGCAATGAAATAGAAAGCCCAAAGGGAAAAGGGACCTGCTAGGTCACACTGTGAGTTAGGGCTTCCCTCCCCCTGGAGACTTCATCTGCCCATTGCGAAGAATTTTCCCCTGGCACACTCCCAGGCTCCCAGGACAAGGAAAGTATCCTGCTGTGCCACAGACTTGTGTCTTGCTCCCCTTCTGGGGTCCCAGTCATATTTAGACAGGCTAGTTACCATACCCACTCCAACAGTGACAGGATCACATCCAGATCTTGGCCAGCATCCAAGCACAATGGCCTTCTGCCTGAGCCAGCTGTGCAGTGAGAGTCTTTTACACATGGTCATGTATCCAGGGAAGTGGCTGACTTCATGGTACCTCCCAGACAAACCATCTAAGGTTAAAGGCTGTATGACCTCAGCCACTCTGCTGTCCTAATTACCTCCTCTGGTTAACGAGGCTCAGGGGTTATCCTGGTGAGGCACATATTCCTCATAAGGGACTTAGGCAACACCTTGATCAGTCATAGCTGCCAGCCTCAATTGAAGTCCTGCTTGTTGTCTTGGTTCCTCTAGAAAACTTACACAGAACAGTAGAAAGTCAGCAGGGCTACAACCCACCAGGAATGGAGCTGTCCACATTCCAAGCCTAGAAGTGTAGGTGCCCTGCCTCACCCAAAGGTGACTGACTAGATGGGAATAAGGTAAAGATTTAGGCATGGGGAGATGACACTAAGAGCCCTAAATGTCATTATGGAACCTTCGTAGAGGCAGAGGGCTGGGGAGGTGGCTCAGTCAGCGTAGTGCTTGCTTTGCAAGCATGAGATCTGGAGTTTGGTCTCCAGAACCCACATGAGAAGCTGGGTGTGGTGGTGTGTGCCTATAATTCCAACAGCAGAGAAGTACAGATAGATGGATCCCAGAGGCTGGCGGGACAGTCAGTCTAGCCTCCTTGGTGATCTCCATGCCAGTGAGAGACCATGTCTCCAAAAGCAGACAGACAGACAGGCAGACAGACAGAGAGAGAGAGGAAGGGATGTACAGGACCCACAACTGGACCCATTGTCTCTGGAATTCTAGGTCACTGTGACCTAGGATTCACCAAGGATGCAGCTCTAAGAAAAGGTGTGTCTGTCTATTTTCTGGAAGTCTTTTTTGTTTTGGTTACATCTGGTCCAGGATGGACTTGAACGATTGATCTTCCTCCCTCCACCTCCAGAGAGCTGACATCACAAACGTATACTGCCACACCTAGTGTAGTGAGTTGGTTTTTATTAAACTTTACTATGGTAGCAAAACACATACAAGCATCTACCTTACCTTTGTAGCTATTTAAACATTTGAGTGGCGTAAGAACGTTAATGTTGAGCCACCATCACCATCCATTCATCATGAGTGATGAACCACCATCGTTATCTATTAATAATCCACAGAATGTTTTCATCTGTCTAGACAGAAGTTGTCCCCATTAAGCAATGATGATGTGGGATTCCCCTCTGTATGCTATGATTACCATTGATTAATAAAGAAACTGCTTTGGACCTGTAGCAAGACAGAACTTAGCTAGGGGGGGAAACTAAACTAAATGCTGGGAGGAAGAAGGCGGAGTCAGTGAGAAGCCATGGAGCCCCTCAGGAGACAGACACTCGGGACGAAACTTTACCTGGTAAGCCACAGCCACATGGCGATACACAGATTAAGGGAGATGGGCTAGTTTTGGATATAAGAGTTAGCCAGAAATTTGTTTAAGCTATTGGCCAAACTGTATTGCAAATAATTTGGTTTCTGTGTGATTATTTCAGAAAGTCTGGGCAGGACAGAAACCTCCTACAACACACTGAACCCCACCATCCTTTCCAGACCCTGGGACCCCCATCCCTCTTTCTGTTTCTATGGATTTGACTCCTCCAGATACTTCCTTTCCAGACCCTGGGACCCACCATCCCTCTTTCTGTTTCTATGGATTTGACTTTTCCAGATACTTCTCAAGGGTTTCAGAAAGCCCAAGTCAAACTTGGACTCATTCTGTAGCTGTGCAGTCTTGAATGTCTGATCCTCCTGCCTCTACCTCCCTAGTGTTAGGATTACAGGAAGACACGATTGTAGCCATTTTACACAGAATTGGCTGCCAAACCCATGGCTTTGTGCATGCTAGGCATGAACTCTGCCAACTGAGCCACCTCCCAGCCCAGTCTCCATTGACTGGGCTGATCATCTTTGTTAGGGAAGCAGGGATTCACTTAGCAATGGCTTCTATTGAGAATAAGGCTTTTTGTGTCATTTTGCTATTTGCTTTCGAAATTTCTCATTTCTGTCCCATGTGTCCTGGTTACAGTTGTCTTTCAGTTTGGTTGACTTTCACAGTGGCGCTCATATAAGACATAGCGTAGCAATTTTTTGTGGTTATGACAAACATCATATAGTAACACTCCACACCTGTTGTATACTCATCCATCAACTTCAACAGTATGTAAAACCCCTCTCCTTTAGAGGTCTAGCCTCAGCTCAGTACAGTACATTATTGGAATCACGACATTACATTGTATCCAACCATGCATCCCAAATCATAAATTAGCCATTGTTTCAATTCACTAATCTCTGTGACATGTAGAAAACAAAATGTGGGTTTCCAAACCAAATTATAGCTAGCAGCAGATACTTCATATTGTCCCAGGCTGCCATTCTGCCCTGAGCTGCTACCTACAATTTCCTAAGGCTAGGCTGCAACCCCACAACCCCCTCACACAGGTGTAGACCACAAACATTACACACCCATCTGATTGTTGGTCAAGAGCCGGTCCAAACCACCAAACTACAGAACTCCCTGTTAGGCTGAAAGTGTGTCACCAGGGAAAGTCCTCAACTACGTCTCGCTGTATTACATTGTGATTAGATGGGACTGTCTTTGTGGTTTTTACCTTTAAGACTGGCTGCTACCCCTGGCTTGGGCAGCATGGTTTGGAGCCTGAACTCTGCCACCTCCATGATAACCAGTTTTTCCTAAATAAATTTTTGGCTTGCTCAAACCTGGTCTTTCGTGGTTTCTTTGACCCTAACAATGGCAGCTTTGGAATAATTTCCTTATTATTCCCCAGGCTCATGAATTTTGTAGGGGAACTGGAGTCATGTCCCATTGTAAACGTTACTTTGTAATTGCCCACACTTTCCTTTCTGAGATGTTTATTATTCTTCCTTGGTTGCCTTGCAGTGTCTTTTATTCCAAGACTCCCTTGCGCGCGGCCTGCAGCAGGGTAGACCCAGCAGCGACAGCCTCCCACAGCTAGTGCCTGTCTTGGAATGCCTTCGCTTCCTAGAACAGGATGCTGAATGTAAGATTTGGCCTTGAGAGTCCTTCTTATTTCCTCTCCGCACTTTAGCAATCTGTAGCCCATGATCTTCTCCCACCAGAGGGTCTGTGGGAAAGATGTGGATAGCCTCGCTGAGGACCCTTGTCTGTGAAGGGTTCTTTCTAATGTGCTGCTGTGAAATTCTCTTTGTATTTAGCTTTCAGACATTTATTGGAATGCCTCAGTGTGGGTCACTATGCCACCATCTTAGAATCCACTGAACTTCTTGGCTGTTGGAATTAATTTTTTTTTTAAACTGGGGACTCTCCAGCATGTTTCTCCCAACAATCTCTCTAGACCTTTCTCTCACTCATTTGCCTCCTGGATCTCGCAGTGTGTCCTTTGGTCTGCCTGGTGGCAGCCTTAGGTCCCTTGGACTCTGCTCCGTATCATCCATTGTTCGCTCCTCAGTCCAGTCGCCAGTCTTGATCCCCCTCGGGTCTGCCTTTGGCTCCTACGTCGGCTATTTCACAAGTTTTACTCTTCAGCTTCAGAGCGTCTTCTTGGTTCCTTTCTGGTGTTCTCGGTTTGTTGACACCTCAATTTCTGGGCTGTCCCCACATCTCCCTTAATTCTCTGGGCATTTTTAAGATCGTCATCTTAGTGTCTCTGTCTACCATGTCTGTTCTCTGGTCATTCTCAAGTGAAGTTTCGGTTAATTTTTTGTTTGGGGGCCTTTGAATGGGCCATATGTCTGTTTCTTTATAAACCTTATGATGTGTTGAACTGAAAATTGAACGTTTGACTCTAAAAGTGTGGTGACTCTGGAGTCCCCCTCAGTCATCCTCCACCTGCTGAGGCAATGTCACGGAACCCGGGACTCTCTGGTAGGTTACACCGGCTGGTCAGCAAGCTCCACACATGCACTTTTCTCCACTTCCGTGCCCCACATCCTGAGCTAAGACTAGATCAAGCCACTGACCCTGGCTTTTTTTTACACTGGTGCTGAGAACCCAAACTCAAGGCCTTGCGCTTGCAGATGAGCACGTCAGCCATCTCCAGGCGCTCCCCTCAACCTCTTCTTTTTAAAGTGAGCACTCAGTCAGTGGCTATGGTGACTTTCTAATAGTCCTGTTTATATGGTGACTTTGAAATGTCCACAACTGTAAGTGTCTGACTCAGAAGGGGAACAGAAGAAATAAACAAAAGATGAGCAAAAGAGATGGAGATAAAATCCCAGCCCTGTAAACTACCTATGGGTGCCTTTAAGAGAGAGGCTGACTGGCTGTGTCTTTGGGTCTGAGATGAGAAGATGCAATCTCCCATGAAAACAGGGACCCCCACGTTTTGGAGAACAGAGTCCTGCTGCCTCTTCCAGACCCCCAAAGCTGTGGACGAGCTGCTTCCAGCTCATGTGACTGACTGTCTGCCCCAGGAGTAGGAGCTGGGACATAGGCAGTTGCTTTCTGTGCTGAGAGCTGAAATGGACCAAAATCAGCCATCTAAGTGAGCCTGGACCTGGCCAGCCTTCACTAGACTGTGCCACCCAAACAGTCACATCAGACAGATGTGCAATTGTTGCTTAGGAACGGAGAGTGGTTTCTGCTGCTTTCCAATCTGTCATCTTCCCAGACCAAGGTTTTAATACTACAAAGGATGAACCATTTTGGCTGTACGAAAAGAAAAGGAAGGAACTCCAAGTAAAGAACTCACCTCAGCTTGGAGGTGGTCACGAACCTTGTGAGTGTAGGTTTCTTAATAAATTAATTCGTTTTCTTCCTCAACAACTCTGTGAAGTGCTGGGCTTTGCTCATTGCCTAAAAGTGGTAACATTATTTGTGGTTAGTGATGATAGAGCAGTGGTAACGGTGGTGGTGATGGTGGTAGCAATACTGGGGATGATAGGGATGACATTACTGGTGGCATGGTAAAGATGCACACAGTAGTGATGGCTTTTTCTGACTAACAGTGGTAAAAGAGTGGAGAGTATATTACAAGCTTTTCCTGGCGTGAGTCAATAGCAAGTGTTGGTTAAAGTCTCAACCTTGAGGATATTAAGTGCTCGGACTTGAGCCCTGGCACTTATCAAGGCATGGTGATGGCCATATTAATCACGTTGTGTGCCTCATTTACCCACCTAATCGATGTGATAGGGAATCTTAACTGGAAATTAACTGTAACAGGGAGCCTCGCCCAGGAATGGTGTGAGAGTCTCACCAGGAACACTGTGTCTTCAACGACTCTGTGCTGTGTATCAAGATTTTTCTGGGTGTGGTGCTCACACCTGGATTCTCATTCCTTAAGACCCTGAGGTGGGAGAATTCCTATGAATGCAAGGGCTTGCCTTGACTACAAAGTGACACTCTATCACAAATAAAAGGACCTAGATTTCCATGATTTCTTGCTTTGATCCACTCTGTTGATGCTGCTATGATCCACCCACCTGCCACCTTTGTACACTTTCTTCTGCCGCAATGGGAAGGGGTGACATTTCCAGCAATCGGATCCCCTTTTCTCTTTTGGGCAGCTTCTACTGAAAAGTGCCACTGTCGTTTATTTGGTCTCCGGAGTTCCACCCACTTAGCACTGCACCTGTGTAGTAGTGGTGATGGTGACGGGAGTGGGGGTGACGAGGGTGATGATGGTAGTGGGGTGATGGGGATGATGAGGGTGATGGGGTGATGGGGTGGGGTGATGACGGTGATGATGGTGATGGTGACGGTGTGGGGGTGATGACGGTGATGGTGGTGATGGTGTGGGGGTGATGACGGTGATGGTGGTGATGGGGTGGGGTGATGGTGGTGATGATGGTGATGGTGTGGGAGTGATGGGGTGATGACGGTGATGGTGGTGATTGTGATGGTGTGGGGGTGATGACGGTGATGACAGTGATGGTGGTGATGGTGTGGGGGTGATGACAGTGATGGTGGTGATGGGGTGGGGTGATGGTGGTGATGAGGACAATGATGGTGATGGGGGATAATGGTGGGGGTGGGGTGGTGATGGGGATGATGATGGTGGTGGAGGTGGTGAGAGGGGTGATGGTGGTGGGGTGTGGCAGTAGTGGGGTGATATTGGGGTGATTAGGATGGTATTACTAGTAGGGTGGTGATGGTAGAGACAGTAGTGGTTGTTTTTCTGAATAATGGTGGTGAAAGAATTGGAGGCGTATATCACAACAGAGCGTGCCCACTTGCTGTGCCTCTCTGCCGCAGCCCATTTCTCCCCTGCAGACACTGACTCTAAGTCACAGCCTTTTAAGATTTCCCTAGTGCCCATTTCCCACCAGATCGAGTCTACCCTGTCACTGTGAGCTCGGTTTCCTTTGCCCAGTGTTGAAATGGATTCCCAAACTCATACTGTTTGGTTATAGTCGGCCACCTCCTTGCTGTGAGTCTTCGGGCGAGTTATTTAACATCGTGCCTCACTTCCCTTGTCTATAGCTTAGGCTTCATAACAGCACCCACTCCTAAGGCTTAGGGGAGAATCAAGTAAGTTTAATAAGCACGGATCCCTAAAACGGGCCTCTACCTTTAGACGGTGTTAACCAACTTGATCACCGCAACACACAAACCACCCAAGCTCTTCACCTGCCACAAAGGCCAGGCCTCACAGACCCTGGTAGAAGTTAGAAGGGTGTCTTAGAGCTCCTGTTCCCCTGGCTGAGCTGGGCAGCTCCTTCATCATGGTCTGAGCAATGGAGCTAGAGCAAGGTGTCACAGACTGTGATGGGGGAGCTGCCCTCTGCCCAGCCCAGAGTCGGTTCCTTCAACATGACACACTGCAGACCGGAAAGGAAGCCGGAAGCTGCTGGGAAAGAGGTCCACCAGTTTCCAAGGTGATGGTAACATGCAGCCTTGACCCCTTGATTTATGAGTGTTCCGGTGAGTCACAGCACCTCTACAGCTCCACAGAGGATCCTGGAAGTTAGTCACCTGTGACTCTGTTTGGACCCCTCTCTATCTCTCTGGCTCCTGGCCCAGGCTCTCTACACAAGTCCACACCCAGAGGACTCTGGCCTCTAGAAACACCATCGTAGATTTAGTTCACCTGCATCTGTGAGGCAGCGGTGCTTTTTGCATAGCTGACATCCGATCCTCACCCCGTAGGAGAGGGGAGTCATGTGGGACCTGGAAGTTGTGTCTGCACATGCCACACAGCTGGCCAGAAGCACAGCCCTCCTTGCGCACAGAAGCCACCCCTCACCCCGCATCTGGCCCCACCCAGGTGCTTCTCCACACCTGTGCACAGTCCACCGGTGCCTGTGAACTGGAGGAGCATTCAGAGGCTGGAAACAGCTCATATTCAGCACAGGTCAGGCATGCACAGCCTCCACGCTTCTGCCTCTCAGCTGTAAGCCCCATACAGGCAATGCCTTTTGGGACAGGTGAAAGAAAGTGGTTTATCAAGCGTGCTGGCCAAGTCACAGGCAGGCTCAGTATTGCCAGCATTCTTTTCTGGATTCCAAGAGCTGCTTCCAGGAGCCTTTTTCTCACTGCAGCTCCCACCTCCTTTCTGTCTCTTACCACGCCCTTGCCCTTGCGTCTCTGCCTTGCTCTGTTCTCTCTCCCTGCTGGGTTTGGCCAGGCAGCCCCCCTAAGCACACTCCAGCTCTTTCCTCCCTGGTCCGCCTGGTCCCTTCCACCATCTCATCGTCCTCCATCTGTCCGATCCATGCTGTGCCAGGACCAGCCAGCCCTTCCTAGGTGCTGCTTAGTCATCTTCCACCAGACGACTTATATTTCTTCTTTGATTCAAGCTGGCTCCTCCCCAGGTCCCCCATCACTCAATCATGGGCCGGGATCAGTTCAGTCCCTCGGGTTCTGTGGCCATGAGCTGGTCTCACCAGTCCCCTTCTCTCCACCCATGCCTCTTCTGACTCAGGTCCTGCCCCCACCTGCACCTATGGCCCTCCTGTCCTAGGTTGTAGAAACCCTGACCAATGCAGCTGACAGTGGCCCCAGACCCCCTCGGCCTCCGTCAGACCTCCCAGGCTCTGGCTGCCCTCTGTATTTGGAACTTTTCTGACCGTCTCGCTGCTGTTGTGTTTTCTTGTCATCTAACGTGTGGCATGTGGTGTGTGGCGTGTGGCATCAGCTGGGAGGCCCATAAGTATATCTGCACAAGGTGTGTGTCCTATGATTATCACATGGTTATACCTGGGCCATGTCTGCAGTCAGCTCGGGGTCATTGGACCTCATCTGTTCTTGGATGGGAGAGTCAAGCAGGGGAGCTCTCTCCTCCACTGAGTGGTACCTGTGCAGCACCTCCTGCATGTGTCAATGCTTTTGACTATGCCCCAAGGTCTTCATCTCTATTCGTCTGTTGATGAACAATGGGGTTGATTCCAGCTAGAAATGAATATGATTCTAAAAGTGTTTTGAAGGCTTCCCTTCTTATTTCTCCTGTCTGCAAAAGTCTAGGATTAAATTGCCAGGGTACCGGGAGGCTGATATTGACAGTATAGTCAAGTTTCTGTTACTGTGACAAAATGCCTGCCATAATCAACTCATGAAGAAGAAAGGTTTGCTTGGGCTCGGTTTCGGTCCATAGTCACTAAGGCAATTTGCTTGTGTGCCTGTGGCAAGTCACTATACCATGGCAGGAGCACCTAGCAGAGCAAATTGCTTGACTTGCATCTTGGAAAAGAAAAAGAGAGACCAAAAGACTGGTTTCCAAAACCCCTTTCAAGGGCACACCCCCTAATTACCTAAAACCTGATGCTAAATTTTTTAAAGGTTCCATACCTCTCAGAAGCTCTTCTCGTGGATGAACCTCTAATGTGTGGACCTTTGGGGACAGTCTGAATCCAACTATGGAGCTGGTGCTAAATCCTGCTGCAAGGCATTCCCATTGGCTCACTCCCGGCACTCCATGCCTCCATGTCTCTGCTCATGCTGGGAGTTCTGCTAACTTTAGGCCTGCCAGGCATCCTTCCAACTTACCAAATGGGCCCTGGGCCCTGCTAGGCCTAAACGGCATAGAGACAAAGTTTAGAGACTTAGTTAAATCAAGAGGGCACAAGTTGGCCTATAAAATCTGAATTGTCCTAAATATGACACAAGAGACACACACATGCACACACAAAGAAGAAACTGCCCATCCCGTCTCTGAAGTCCAGGAGCCCTGTTAAGTCAGAGGAGCCTGTGAGGAGAGAGATGTAAAGGAAGTGAGAGGCCTGATGTGGACTGCAGCACAGACCCTGGACTCACCATCCCCACAGGCTGTCTTGCGGGTCAGCCTTTCACTGTCCCCTTCACCACAGTAAACCTAGAAAGATGGAAGGGGGAGGGGTCTGGAGTTGCTCCCCTCTGGCAGTGATGTGAACTTCTCCTTGCAACAATGTCACCCTTTCCCTGAATGCCAAGGTCACAGGAAAATGCCAGGCTTTTGAAGCAGCAGAATGCATATATCACTCATACACACAATCATATACACACAAATGCACGTACATACATATGTGTGCATATATACAAACATGTACACACAGAGATGCAGAGCTAAAGAGTGAGAGTCTGTTGGATGGTTGGAGTGTTGTTCTATTTTGCGTCTCTGAAGTGCTGGGAATTGCCACTGAACCATGTGCCCAGCCATGCACCCTGATTTTAATGATGGAGCTAGTATTTTAAAAACCCACACAGGGGTTGGGGGGGACTGGAGAAATGGCTCAGTGGTTAAAAGTGTGCACACTCTCCTTGCAGGGGATCTGAGTTTCATTCCCAGACTGAGGGAGGCCTGAAGCCTTCAATTTATCCTAAAATACCTCTCTCTCTCTCTCTCTCTCTCTCTCTCTCTCTCTCTCTCACACACACACACACACACACACACACATATACATAGAGGAAACATTACTCCACATTCAAAGCAACACACATGAACACACAGACACATCACATACAACATACCCTGCAAAGCACACGTAACACAAGTACACACATGTGCACATCACACACAGTAGTCATACATAGATTTCACATACATGTAGCTCACACACCAGAAAACATCACCTTTACAACACAGGAGATGCCACAAACTTCTATACAGAGCCCACCATACACAACACATGGATCAGACAGGATATACAGTGTACACACACCACCTACATATTATCCAAGCCCCACACACACATCACATACACACACCATGGGCCTACCCATTACACTACAAATACGCTCATGCACACAATTCTTTGAACTTTGTTCAAACTGTTTTCTGGCTTATGTGACTAATATTTGTGATGGTTGGGTTCTGCAGCAGTAAGATTGGGTTCTTCAGCTATGGAGTGTAGACAGAAAAGTACTTTTGTGAGAGCTTCTGCCACCGGGGGCAGATGTAACCTAGCTCAGAAACTTCAGCTCCACTTGGGATCCCACAGAGCCCAAAGTCAAGCCCTACTCCAGCTGTCCCTGCCAATAAATAGGAGGGGTTCAGGGTGGGGTGAGGGTGGTACCTTCAGCTCTCATACTGACCACCAGCTTATAGCCACAGGTCTTCACATGGGTCTTGCCACGGGACAGCCAGAGACTACACACCCTCACCCATGCAGCTTCTCCACCTGCCCAGAAGTAGGCAGCGGATCTTGGCCCAACAATCCCTGGAGTCTCAGCTCCCAGAATACAGAATCAGAGCTACTAACCACAGGGCTCCAGCAGGCTCCCCAGTGCAGACTCAGAGGCTGTTCTAGAAGTTTCTGCTGCTGTGATAAATAGAGCACTGATGAAATCCAACTTGGTGACAGTCCGTCATCAAGTGAAGCCCAGGTAGGAACTCAAGCAAAGCCCAGAGAGGACAGCTGTTTGATGCCTTGCCTTCCTTGGCTTGCTCGACCTGTTTTCTTACACAGTCCAGGACCACTTTCATAGGAATGGCACTGCCCATAGTGGGCTGGGTCCTCCTACATATTTATCAAGTAAGTCAATGCCTCACAGACATGTCCACAGGCCAACCTGATGGTATCCATTCCTCAGGTGACAAGTTGACAACCAAACAGCCATCATAGGGGCCCTCCGGTATCCAGGCTGGCCTTCCAATGGGACTGAGTCCCAGTCAGCCACCTGAGGCCTAGAAACTGTCTGGGGTATACTGGTCTCTCCAGTCCCCATGAAGACTTGCTGGGGGGAGGGGTCTTAGTAGAAGGGGGGAGGAAAGAGGGTAGGTCCAAGCCCCCAAAGTGAAGTCCAGAGGAGCCCGAAGAGCCCCTGAAAGCTAAGGTACTGAGCCCAAGCTGTCCCATGGCCATCCAGTATGCAGAGGACTTAAGAACATCTCAGTGAGAGACCCAGGCCAGCAGGCTAGGCAACCATAGAGGTTACAGCAGTGGGTGGAAGGGGCAGAGGAAGTCTTTTGGACCAGGTGACAAGATAGGGAGACAGAAGTGGATGTGTGCAGAAAGAAATTACACCTTCACAGTCCGATGTCTGCAGCTGTTGGAATGCAGTGGATCTGGCTGCAGAGGAGGTCTTGCCCTGTGTGTCTGGGCAGTGGAATCACGTGTCTAGGATATCTGATCCCCTAATCCAGCGTGGGCAGGGCAGGTGGCACCACCTGGCACCTCACCCCTTCCCTCCCCCTTTGTCTTTCCCCACATCATTTCGTCTCACCTTCCTTCTCACTTCAGGAAATGAAACCCAGCCTCTGGGTCCTCCCTTCATTGGTAGCTCACCACCACCCACAGCCGCCTAGGCCTCAGGAAATGTAAACTCTGCCCCAGGCTCCACCTCTCCTTCCCAAGCCCCACCCCCAACCTGGGCTCCCTCTGCTGCTTCTCCTGGCTACCACCTCCCCTGGGAGGAGTCATACAGAACCTATGGGCTTGGCTAGCCCCTCTGGCTTGTGGAGGGTCAGGATGGACAGGAATACACAGAGTTGTGGACAGAGCCAAAATTCTAGAGTCAAACTTAACCCTCCCTAACCCTGGGAGAAAGATGGCAGCCACACTGTGCCTGCTCAGAGAGGGTAAGAAGACAGGGTAGAGCAGGACAGGAACCCCCAGTGGGTTGGGTAAGAAGTTTGGACCTCCCAAGCAGTTTCTCCCCATCTCTGGGCCTGAAACACTTGCCCTGGTACCCTTCAGATGTCCGAACAGGACAGTCTTGCTGCAAATCAGAAGTACATGAGGTCAGAGTTGCCCCTTCAAGCCTACCTGGATCCCCCAGGTCCCCAGTGGCATAGACAGTCTGCCCAAGTTCCCAGGACCTCTTTACTTCCTGGGGCCTCCATTTCTCTTCTCTGGGTCTCTCTGAGTATCCTCCAGAAAGACCACCAGGGGCTTCTGTGTGGGCCTGGGGCTCACAGTAGCTGTTTAGAGTTATCTCTTTGCTGGAGTCCTACACAGGCACCTGGAGAATGGTTCTCTATGGCTCTCACATACTTCTCATTCACCACTGTGGGGGTCTCAACCTGCTGGGTCCCTGGGGGTTGTTTGCCAGCCCCTCTCTAAGTCCAGGACCCATCTCTAACTACCACCTACCCCCTTCAAACTGTGAGTCCTGCAGCTTCATCTCTGAGCCCAGCTCAGGGTGGGCAGCAATGAGGCAAGGTCACGGGGACCAGGTGACCCTGGTTTTCTCGTTAGGGTTTCTGTTGCTGTGATGAAACACCATGACCACAGCAACTTCATTTGGTATGAAAAGATTCTACTTTGGCACATGCTTAAGCTTTTCTAAACTTTACATTTTTCAAAAGTTGAAAAGATTTGTAATTAAAAATGAGAAGGAAGGGGGCTGGAGAGGTGGCTCCGTGGTTAGGAGGGCTCCCTGCTCTTGCAGTTGCTCTCCCAGCACTCACGTTAGAAGGTGCCAGCTGCTCCAGCACCAGGGGACCTGACCTCCTCTTCTGACTCCCTCTGGTCTCTGCGTGTGTCTGCGCATACAAATATGCACACATGTGCACACACACTCATACATATATACACATACACACAAATAAAAATAATAAAGTAAATTTTCTCATTTTCATTTTATTTTGTATGTACTGTATTTTGCTACATGTATGTCTGTGTGCCATATGCCTGCCTGCTGTCTGTGTAATCTGGCACGAAAGAAGGAGTCAGATTCCCTGGAATCAGAGTTAGAGATGGTTGTGAGCTGTCATGTGGGGGCTGGGAATTTGTCTTAGTTGGGATTACTATTTCTGGGATGAAACACCATGACCTAAAGCAGCTTGGGGAGGAAAGGGTTTATTCAGTTTAGGCTTCCATATCATAGTCATCATCAAAGGAAGTCAGGGCAGGAACTCAAACAGGGCAGGAGCCTGGAGGGAGGAGCTGATGCAGAGGCCATGGAGGGATGCTGCTTACCCGCTTGCTCATAATGACTTTCTCAGTCTGCTTACTTGTAAAACCCAGGACCACTAGCCCAGGATAGCACCACCCACATGGGCTGGGTCATCAATGGCTAATTAAGAAAATGCCCTACAGCTGGATTTTATGAAGGCATTTCCTCAATTGAGGTTCCCTCCTTTCAAATGACTCTAGCTTTGTGCCAAGTTAACATAAAACTAACCGGCTCACCTGGCTGATATTCACACTCAGAGCTTTTAAGAATATTTAATACTCAATCAAATTTACTCTCTCTTGAATTACAAAATGGGTAGTAATTCATGTAGGATCCTCAGGGAACATAGAACAGAACGATGAAGGATCAGGTGACCACAGAACCGGTCTGGTTCCCACACTGGGAGGCTGAGGGAGCCAGAAGCAATGTGAAGCCTCTAAAGCTGGAGATGGCCACTGGGGCAGGAGCAAGGGATGGCCAGTGTCACCTCTGAACTGCATTTCCCAGAGTCACCAAGCCTTTGCATCTATGATGGCTTGTCCTGTTTATCGCCTTTCACGAAACCCCTTTCTTCCCTCTGGGGGAAAAAGGCTGCTCACCTCAGTCATTTCCTCAGACTGTTGGGTTCAGACCCCTTAATTCAGTTACAACCCTTACATCTGTCTGTCATCTGTGAAGTTGAGAAGGCCTTGTCCCTAACGAAGAGGCCATCTTCGCAGTGTAAGACAAAGGCTGTCCCAGGCGTCCTCTCTTCTGAAGGCTCAAGAGCACCATTGTGTCTCAAGTTCCCAGTGGATAGCTGGCCTGTGGTCACTCAGAAAGGGACCTACTCACTCTCAGAGTGCCTGCCAGGGTCCTCAGCCGAGTCCGTGGAGCCAGCCAAGAGCCCATGGGCAGGCTCAGGGTGAACCTGTGACCAGACAGAAGGGAAGCCAGAGACCATGCCAGCAGCACTGCCCTGTTGTTCCTCTGCATCAGCCTGTCCCTTGCTGCTATGCTCACTGCCTGGGTAGGGTCTGTCTGGGCCTTGGTTGGCATACTTCAAAACTGAAGACAGGCCATCCCTGCCACTTTACAGGCTTCTGACAAATACTCAATGGCATCTGCTGTATCACACACCTTCCAGTGCTCAGAACACAACAGCTGCTCCCAATAAAAATGATCTACCCTCCTGGGCTTAGCAGGGCAAATCAGGAGACCTTGTATTGTGTTTTGCTGTGTGTGTGTCTGTATACCGCATGCATGCCTGCTGTCTGTCCAGCAATCTGCCCCCCACTGCCTCAAATCATCAGGGCCCATGCTTCCAAGCCTTCTCTGCCAGGAGCTGCAATCCCATGCACCTCACTTCATCCTCTGTCCACTCTCTAGTGACACAAGCTCATTCCGTAACCTGCAGGAGAACAGCTTCAAGGAGGCTCACTTCCACCTCCTGAAATGGATGGACCCTGGAGCATCCGGCAGCCCAGGGAGTACCCAGTCCAGCAAAGAGAGTGATGGTGCCAGCATTGTGGTTCTACTATGCTTGAGTTTGGCACACAGGTCTGGCCAGGGCTGTACTGGAAAATGGAACTTTGCAGTTGAATACTGCAGGATTAGCAGGAGTGAACACCAGCTTCAGGAGAGCGAGGTGACATAGCACATACTTCAGACGCTGTCTAGGCAGCAAAGAAGTGGCCAGAGCAAGGACCAGTGTGAGTTAAACCAGGTATCTAGAGCACCGAACTGAGCTTTCTAGCAAGGCAGACCCAAGATAGACATTCCACAAATACCCATAGAACAACTGGACACATTCTCTATAAATACATATCCATCAAACACATGAATACAAACCCTACTTTTTAAAAAGAGTGGAAAACCAGTGATATATTTGTAACTCCATCCCTAGGGAGACTAGATCAAGAGGGTCGCAGGGTTAACCTCAGTTATATAAAAAGATTCTTTGTTTCATTTTTGTTTCAATTTTTAGACACAGTGTCTACAAACTGTGTACAGGCCTTTATCCTCCATGATAACTCAGCTGATGCTTCTATCTTCTATTCCAGGCAGTTTTAGCACAAATACATTTTTCTTATGTACATATATTTTCCAGGTTTGTTGTGTTTGTTGGTTTGAGATAGCTTAGCCCAGGCTGGCCTCAAACTTCCTAAGTAGCTAAGGATAACCTTGAACTCCTGATCTTCCTGTCTCTACAGCCCAAGTGCTGGGATCATAGGCCTGTATCATACTGTTTTATGGGGTGCAGGAAACCTAACCTATGGCCACATGCATACTATCAGCTCCTTGTCCACATTTTTAAAAGGATTTTTTAAATTCTTATTTCATACATATGGGTGTTTTCTCTGCATGTATGTCTGTGTATGTGTATCTGCCTGAAGAGATATCAGATGCCCTACAACTATCACGGGTACTGTGAACCGCCATATGGATGATGGGAATTAAACCCAGAGCCTCTGAAAGAGCAGCCAGTGATCTTGACCTCTGAGTCATCTCTCCAGTCCCCATCCGCATTCACACCAACGTTTCTTTCAAGGCGTGAAAACATCTCTGTAACAACTGCATACAGTTTTAGGAAAGTCTGTGTTGCTTAGCAATGCCTTCCCTCTCTGCGGCCAGAACTGTTTATCAGAAACCTGAGCCAAGCCTCCCCCTGACTGGTTTGTGCTTGAATCATGGATCCCACAAAATACAAATTCACTTGCTTGCTCACTTGGCTCTTTGGCCACTTAGCATCCGTCTGCACGCTGCTTTCTAAACAGATCTTGGATACGACTATCCCAACTTGTCCTCACTGGCCCTAGTTATTTTTGTTTTAAGAAAAATCTTTGCCCTGGGGTGTGGCTCAATGGGACAGCACATGCCTAGCACACAGGTCGCCCTGTGTTTGAGTCCCAGACCCTCAAAAAAACAAAGATTTGCCACTCAGGAGGATGAGATTTGACTTACTGCCTTTTAAGATCAC
>LOEQ01005978.1:61352-81360 GCA_001685075.1 Bramus lutescens | reverse complement strand
TCATATTTCATATCATATACATTTACATTTCTACCTTTGATCAAAATACTTAAACATTGTTTACATTTTGAGGTCATTGTCCTTATTGGTTTCACAGTTGTTTAAAGACTGTCTAAAATTTTAACATAAAGCCTTAGTCTTTAAGCTATATAGGTGTTAAGAATTATATATAGGTCAATAATCATCCATGTTAGTCATATTATAGTTAGACTAATAAGGTACTATAGATGTACTCAGATTATATTTCTCATAGATAGGTAATCTTATACCACTTCAAAAAACTGTAGAATATAGCATTTAAATAACTTAATATTCTGTTGATGTGACAAACAATTGCTCCTGGCAGCACTGATGTATTCCCAAGAGAATGTTGGGCACTGAAGACACTCCACTTGGAGCTGGTTTTCTTCTTGGCAAAATTGGCCTTTGGGCAAGAAACTGTCCCTGCTGCAACCTCTGATAAAATGCACAGTGTTCAGACTGGACAAACAGTACATAAGCAAAAAGACTGCCAAACCTTGCCATGACAGGGTAGGATGGTTTTGAAAATTTTTCTCCCTCTGAAAATGTTCTGACAGTTACTCTAGGCCTTAGCCAAAGTTGGTTGCCCCAATGTTGCAAATCAGACTTTGGGTGATTTCCCAGGTAACTGGTTGTCTCTGTCATTTCTTGCACCTTTTGGAAATTGCTTGATTGCACTTCCTGTTTACTCAAGTAATATTATTTCCCTTCTCAGGTCTTTGAGGGGGTTGAAGACTTGTTAGTTGTAGTTACTTTCTTCTCATGACTTAGCCAAGCCAGTTTTAATATAAAACTTAGGATAGGACAATGATTAAAACATTTAGCATATGTTTCTTGCTTGGTGTTACTCATGCTGGTTGTAATTCTAATTTTTATGTATGTTTTTGACTCTTCTTTATCTTCTATTTGTTCTTATCATATATAGTTTTGTATTAGGCTTAGAGCTCTCTTATTTAGACAAAAGGGGAAGATGCTGTGGGAATTCCTTCAGCCAAGAGCCTTTAAGATGCCAGCCCACTTTGGGTGTGATTTCATGTACTATAAAAGCAGACAAAAACCTGCATGGGCCTCTAGGCTTCTGGATTCAGTTCCGGTTCCCAGAGCATACAGAGGACTGCATATTCCTATTCTTTCTCTGAGTTTATCCCCAGATAAATAAGATTTTGTTTCCAGGCTATTATGGAACTTTTTTGTATACTGACAGCTGTCCAAGTGAGGGAACCTCTGCCCAGCCAAGGAGAGTCATGTCTATATCTTCCATCACCAAAGAGCATCTTATTTCTATGTCAGCAAGTTCCTGAGCTGGTGTTCCTGTGCAGAGGGGTCTCATGTCATCTACTGGCAACTTGAGTTTTAACATTTAACAGTTACCTATATATGATCAAGTGATCAATCCAGCTCAACCCATTTTACCTCACATTATACCAAATCAGCATCCAAGTGTTCGTTCATTATCACTTAGATTCAGAGCATGTTCACAGGCATAGCTTACTTGAATTTCTTACTCTTCACCACACAGTGTTTTGGAATACCCAATCTCTCATCTTCAGTTTCTTCATTAAAATTTCTACACTTCTTTTAATAAATGCTACATAGCTCCATTTAGCTATTTCTCATTCTTTCTCCTTCCTTCTACCTTGAAAAATCTCCACCTCTCCTAAATTGAGTTTAGCCTCACTGTCTATCTACCTTGTAGCAGTAACTTCAAGAATCTTCATTAATTAGTCACGTTGTTAGAAACTTCGCTATAATCCTCTCTTTCCATCTGTTTCATTTCTTGGAAAACAGCAAGTTTATTCTATTCTAGACACTGCATTAAAATTATACTTTCATGCATCTCATGGACTTCTCCTTATCTTGTATCAGTTACTCAGTCTTTTGTTAAGATTTTAGTGTTATAACCATCAGTACTTTCATATTTTTATTTTTAAATATTTTGTATGCTGACTATTTCCCCTAACTTGACAGGTCATCTAATTTTTTAATCTTACTAAAATTCTTCAGATTAAATATGGACCAATATGAACTTTTCCTAGCACTTTGTCATGCTCTAATGTTGCATTTATTACTTCATTTCTATTTCAGTGTAACCATTATTATTATAAATATCCATAATCACCCTTCATGCTCCATCTCCTTCTCCTCTTTCACTGATTTTGCTCAAAGACAATTATTTTTTTAATTTCTGCACATTCTGGTTGCTGAATATTAGTTAAGTTATACTCTCAGTGTGCTGAGGAATTTCTTTATAAGGGAAAGGCTAAATGAAATTTTGATATTGCCTAGACATTCTACCATAGAATATTAGTGTGATTATTTTGTCATTTTCCAAAGTGGAATTACTGTTCTTATTTACCCCTGTTTTTATTTCACTGACCGTCACACTCAGTGAGGACGCTTTATTTACACAAATTAAGAAATTAAAAAAAAATTTCCTGATACAAGTCATATGTCTAGGCTATCACTTTGTTGACTGTGAACAAGCTTGACACCTTGTGGTTATTTGAAAAGCATTATAGAGTGAAAGAATAACTGTCTTTAATGAAGCATTAAAATAATAAACATATTAGGAAATTGATATTAATATTCAGTTAAAATTTTCTAAGGGAGTTTTATTCCATTATGATATAAATGATTTCCCCAAAAGTTTCTTAGAAAAATTGCTTCCAATATACCAAATTAAAGCATTTGCCACATAGTGAGCACATGCAAGTGTGCTGTGTCTACCCTATAAGATTTTGTAATTATTATAGACTAAGCCAAAACCTGAGCCAAAACAACAACAAAAAACCCCCACAAAGTTTCACATGTAATATGATCTAGTGTAATGTAACACAATGTAATATAATGTGATGGGATGCAATGTAATATGTAACCTTTATCACTGAAGTGATGAACAGCACCAGAGATCACAGCAAAGTATGGCAATTGATAATGACCAAGACACTATAACTATATTTTATATGTCTTTAAGGAAAAGAAATAAATAAGATAATAAAATAGATTTTAAAAACCAGAAAAATGCCATAGCTTTTTAAAAAATTCATGCCATTAACATTTTCTCTTCTTTTTAGTTAAATTAACATTTATTAAACCATTAATAATTTTACAAAAGCTAATGTCAACTGGGGTTATAGCTCACTTGGTGGAATAGCTATGGGCTTGGCCTTCAACAGAACACTAACAAAAATGGTATGGTGCTATATATTTGTAATCTCAGTCCTTGGGAGGTGAGGCCAAGAACATCAAAAATTCAAGATCATCCTCACCTGGACTGAGAAACTGTCTCAAGAACAAAAACAAAAACGTAATGGCAGTCACCCTTTCTCTACCAAAGCTACTGAGAAGTTTAAAAGGCATTGAAATAAAAAATCTTTTTGTTCCACTAGCAGTTTAGTTTTATATAATATTTAATAGTACACTATAAAACATTAAAAGCAAGCATTCTATATGTGGTGGTATGCACGTCTAATCCCAGAAACTGACACAGAGGAACAAAGACTTTAAGTACCATGCCTGAGGTTATATCTCATAAGCAAAAATTCCCCAAACTTGTGCTTCACCTATGCACAATAATCATCTGCAAAAACAATCAATTATAACATTCAGAAAATTGAGTGATTTAAAATAAAATTTAGCAAGTTAAAACCATCATCAAACTAGAAATTAACTCTTAATTGCAAATCTCCAGTGAGAGTCAAGAAGCTTAAACGTAAAGAAAACATAAAGACAATGCACAGGTTGAGAGAGCAAATGAGTAAATAGGAGGCGATTTTGTCGGCCACACTGAGAGAAAATTTGCTGTTACTGTGTAAGTGACATAGAAGGTGTGAAAATTTCTCTCAGTGGGAACACTAAAAGTCTAGGTCCTGAGGGCAAGGAAAGATTTATCAGGGGACTGACCATGATAAAAAAGAGTCTTTGCAATACAGAAAAGCAAAACCAAACCTTGCAGGGAAGAAAACTCATCCTGGAAATGCCTCATGGCACATTAAGTGTTGGCAGGGAGTCAGCATGGCTGTTTTTATCTTTGCTTTATTCCCATCCTTGAGCCACATAATAGAGTCCACAGTAAACCTGGTCTGAGGCTATTTTTTGCCAGTAAGTTTAGAAGCCATATCTACTGGGTCATTGGAGACTCTCTTAAATATTCACAAGAGCAGCATACACTATAGGATATAGGATATACTAATAAAATTTAGAATCATTTCAATTTGGTGCATACAATAAAAATCCAAGGCATACTCTGGCATTAAATTTACTTACTGCCTACCAGGTGCTCTAATGTGGTATTATTTCCAAAAAGAAACCGAAATATTTTGACATTCATGAAAAGCTAAGACAAGGCCCTGTGCAAGAATCACAAGCACTGCTCATCCAGAAGAAGTCAAATGCCTGCTGAATGCGGGTCCTGGGTGACGATCCCCCAGAATGTATTCCCCATACCTTCTCTGCATGAAGAGGGACATGGTGTCCAGTCACTATATGGGGTCACGATGCAATCCTTCCTACAGGGAAGCAAGCAAGGCCTCACTGTTTCGGGCCGAAGGCTTTCAGGACACCTAGAACAAACAAAAATATTATTCAGTCTTTAACAATCCACAAAGCCAATTATTTTAATTTCCTACCAGTTTTCTTTGCTATATGAGTCACAGCCACCAGTCTCTTTCTTGGCATTCATGGCTGCTTTTAACAAGCACTTTCAGCTACATTAATTCACTCCAACCTTACTTGGACAAGACTACACAGGCAAATATGTATCGTTAATGACATTTACATTATCTAGAAGAAATATAACAACTATATCTTTCCCTTTAGGATGATCTCTCCACTAGTAAATATGTATTATCTAGTATGTGCAATAAAAGAATTGCAAGAATTCAAATTATCAATATTAGGACAAAATTTTTGAATCTGTAGCTAAATATTTCATGATAATAGGACAAAACATATTATAACAGTAATTTTAATAACAATAATAATAATTATTACTATCATATATATATGCATGTGTGTGAATAGAATGTGTGTGGGTATTGACATGTGACAGTGCTTGGATGCTGGTTCTGGGATTGAACATAGGCCATCAAACTTGCTTGCTGCCTTCCTTCCTTCCTTCCTTCCTTCCTTCCTTCCTTCCTTCCTTCCTTTCTTTTTCACACATAAATATAATGCTCTTTACTATTATAAAAATGTGTCCTCTTACTTTAAAAATTCAGGTTTATTTGGAAGTCGATTTTTAAAAATATTTAAGATTTAATATGCCAATAACCTTCCTGCTTAGTTGAGAATAAACTTGGATTTTCCTAATTGTTGTGACTCTTCAAAATGTTGGGCAGAAAATATTTAAGTATGAATCATAAATTTATATGTTTTTATGCTTTAGATTTTTATAAGACTGGAATTATTATTTTACTTAAAAACATCTTATGACAAAATACAACATATAATCTACAGAATTCTTTTGGCATTATAGAGCTACTGGTCAATAATTATTATTGAAAGCAATTCTTTTCAATAAGGCATTTTATAACTTTAACAATGGGAGGTCATTACTCAATTGCATGCTCTTCAAATATGTAATCCTAAATAAATCAATGGAATTTACAGTGTTATCACTGACCCTCTATATATTCATTTAGTTTGGAAATAGCCACAGCAAGATACTGGGCTAACTGTGGAGAGAAAAATTACCAACAATGAAGTCATTAAGCGAACACACAAAGATAAATTATACAGCCTAGATTCATCCAATGAACTGAATTCTGACTTCCTTTGGTGAGGCAATTGCTTTAGTCAACATGCTTTTTTTTCCCTGGAACTGTGTGTATTTAGCATTTGTGGTTTAAATCAAAGAATTGATTCCTTGCTTCTCCTAGTCTTATGCAAGGTCAAATTAAACAGATGTGATAAAAGTTGAAGTTTGTTACTTGGGAGGATAGATAAGATCAATAACATTGATTTTGCCATCTCTCAGTAATTTATTTTATTAAGAAGAGTTTAAAGCAAGGCATCTATTTGCATTTTAGTTTCAAATGACTGGTATTGGAAAGTGTTGATTGAATTTAACCTAGCATTTAGGGAGAAGGGCAATAACATTTTCTTTTGGACTCAGTGCATTTGGTTTAATTTTCTACAGTTTTAAGAGCAAAGGAACCTACATGACTCAACAAATCCATGGGCATATCCAGGACACTGAAAAACAGCTGTAGGGCATATCAGCTTTTACTGGATTACTGTGGTGGTTTGATTTGAAGCATCAGTACACTCTTCTCTTTGAATGCTCTCATGACACTGGATCCATAGGGTTCTCTCACACAGAGATCCTTTCACATGTACATGTCTCATCCCAGAGCAGTATTTTCTTTTGTAGTAGCTCTAACTTGCAATCTTTGAAAGATAGAGGAAGCCTTTTGCAAATCACTATACTATTGTTCATCCTGTCTGGTCTAGTGAGCATTCTGTTTCTGTTCTCATCCCAGAGAATCAGGCTCTCTCAGACTTGGGACTTTCACCCCTGCTGCTGCTACCACCATTGGATTTTAAAATACTGCAAATTAATTTCCTGAGTCAGATTAAGAACAACCTTAGTGTAATTCCCTTAACAATCTACTTTGAACCCACCCTAGGAAGTGTGTAGAGTTTCTCAGTTTATGTGAATCTCTTTGACACTTATTTTCTAGTATATTTTATAATTTGAAATGATAAATATAACTAGACTATGGTGCTAAACATCTTCAATATCTGGAATGCTAAACAGAGAAAAGTGTATAATAGGACTCTGGTTTATTGTGATATGTGAGATCAATTACTCTCATCCCCTTGGAAAATTTCATAGAACAAAACCAAAATCATGCAACTGGAAAAGGGACAGATAGGGAGAAGGGGGGCACGATAGGCATGGGGAGGAAGAGAGAGTAACTTGAATCCTTTTTATACACCTACAAATTTTTCTGAAAGCTAAAGCCACTGATAGCAAAAAGCTAAAGAAATATCTTGCATTCTTAAAACAGTAATTTCTAATGTTTATTAACTACATCAGAGTTTTTTTTTCTCCCAATATCTATCCCTTTTCACTAGCTTTGACACTCAAAGCCACCTGGCGGATAATTAGGAAACACAAGACCGCAGTTGCACCTTTGTAAAACATGTTGGTTGTCCTGTCCATATTCCATATGGCTAAGGACATTTGAGTCACTAAAAACATTCTGTTTCAGAAAGTAACTCAAAGGAACATTTGTAATTTTTTTTAGAAAATTCACTTGATTTTTCCTTCATGACATCACTTGGTTTTGCAAAAAGTTGTCACAAGTTACCCTTAACACCTTAAGTCTCTGTTTTTTGTCCTTCCCACTCGCAAATTGTTTCCCTTGTTGTTACCATCTTCTTAACCCTTAACAAACTGGTATGTTTTCTACTTTATCATAACATCTGTCTTATCCCAAGGCTCTTTATTGGAATTAAGTGGTTACTCATTTTACCACTGAAAAATATGAGTTGGCCTTATTGCTAGTAATACAGTATTTTTCTAGGGGAAATGAAAGATGACTTCTACTCAATTAAATAGATTCTCAGCCTCCAAGCCTAGGAATATACAGGATGTCATGGATGACTGCCACTGCTAGGACTCTGTAATACGGTCTTTTCTGGTCAGCCAAGCCTAGAGCAAGACTTCTTTCTCTACCTCAATAGCTCAACAAAAGCAGACTGTGTTGCAATAGAGTTGAAAGTGGGAACCAGGTAGAAAGATTTCTATAGAATTTATGGTTCCCAGGTACAAGAGTCAGAAGTAGTTACAGCTTTATCAGCACCTGACACCGAAAATAAACAAATCTTCTCTTGAGGACAGGAATGGCAAGCATCAAAAAACTCCATTTAGTGAAGCAAGCAAAGTCCAAGCCAATCCTCTGCATGGCTGACCACAGGATTTACTGCAGACATTCCAAAGGCCTTACTTCTTGGGTCCCACTTGGCCCACGTTGACTCGCACACAGATGACTTTTCGTGTCTGCATGCCCACAGAACATGAGGTCTCTCCATTCCACGTTGTAGTCGTATTGAAGGATGACACTGATGTGTCCTCTATACACTGACCCCAGGGACCAGTTTGCCAGTGGTACACAGTGCAAGGATGCTCATTGCAGTTGCGCACCTCTTGCAAAGCAGTGCTGTTGGGGCAGCGGATTCCACCTACAAAAAAAAAATAAAATAAAAAATAAAAAAAACCACAAAGATTAGATAGAGAACTAAAGGGAAATTCATTGTTCTCTCTTCCTAGGAATGTGCAGGGCTGATAACCACGACGCTGACCACTTACTGAGCACATAGCATGACACCAGCAACTTACAAAAGTGGCAACTATTCTCTTTCATGATTTAGCTTAAAATATAAAGCATACAGTATATATACTAGATATTGAAGGTAATTTAAGGAATAGTCATTGTTCTTCAGAGGGGCCTAACATCAAAAGCAAGGACGTCCACAGTAACAGACAACTTCACAAGCAACAACACAAGCAACTTCATAAGCAAGCAACAGACAACTTCACACTGTGAATGAAAATATCTGAATGTGTTTCAGTAAACATCGTTTAAACTGAAAGTCTTAATGAAGGGTTTTAAATAATGCTTCCTTTAATGTTTTAGATTTTAGGGTAATTACAAGCAAGGATGTTAAAATTGGATGGAAATTTAGAATCTTTTGGAGTACTAATGAGAAAACAACGGGGTATTAATAGTGTTCAAATCTCTGATGTCATTGGTTGTGCAATGCACCATCATTTTATGTGTTCCAAATAAATAGAAATAGTTTGAATTTAAATATTAATCAATAATTTCTGTTTCTCTCTAATTTTTATGCTTATTGAAATAGCCTTTATGAATTAATTCCATGTCTGTTTGTTATTTCTGTTACAAGAAAATATAGTCATAGCCTATCCTTCTCTGTTCAGAGTCCAGATCTTTTCAGTCAGTGTGAACTCATTCACATCAAAGTTTGTGTTCCTCGTGTTACCAAGTGTGACATCAAAGATGTTTGTGAGATCAGATATTTCATTTTTGTTAAAAAATCATTACATTTATTCATTTGTTTGTTTGAATACATGTGCATATGTTTGTGAATACACACACACATACACTGTATATGTGTACATAAAATGCAAAGTTGTGGGAGTCAGTTCTCTTCATTATATGGGTTCCATAATGAGCTTAGATCATTAGGCTTGGGGGCAAATACCTTTATCCACAGAGTCATCTTACCAGTCTAATATGAAATTTCTCGTAAAAATTTGTACCAAGACCTAGACAGATGGCTCAACCATTAAGAGCATATACTGGCTTTGACAAACAATATATTGTTTGTCTTAGCCTGAACCTGGAAACAACCTAAATGCCCCTCAGATGAAGAATGGATAAGGAAAATGTGGTACATTTATACAATGGAGTACTACATAGCAGAAAAAAATAATGACATCTTGAAATTTGCAGGCAAATTTCATAGAAATTTCATAGAAAACATCATATTGCATAAGATAACCCAGACTCAGAAAGACAAATATCATATGTCTTCATTCATAAGTGACTTTTAGACATAAAGCAAAGAAAACCAACCTACAATTCACAATCCCAGAAAACCTAGACAACAATGAGGTCCCTAATTAAACCAACATTGATCTAATCTGCATGGGAAGTAGAAAAGAGATCTCCTGAGTAAATTGGGAGCATGGGGACTTTGGGAGAGGGCTGAAGGGGAGGGGAGAAGCAGGGAGGGGAGCAGAGAAAAATTGTAGAGCTCAATAAAAATCAATAAAAAAAGAAAAAATCTATGAAGGAAAAAAAAAAGATCATATACTGATCTTGCAGAGGATCCCAGTTTGGGTCCCAGATTGGTTCTGTCTTATCAGGCAGGTCACACCTGTCTGTGGCCTTTAGCTGATTTTGTCTTCTTTTTGGCATATCTTGGATTGTTATTTCAGCCAGAATAGCAGAATTCACTATCATTATAAGCAACAATGCTATAACTTCTGCTTAACTGCTGCATTTTAGAAATGCATTCAAGGTACAAAGCAATAATGCTGGGGATGTTAAACGGTAAGATAGATACATTACTAATTGGTAGACTGTGATGTAGGGTTAACACTCTAGAATCATTTTTGTGAAGCCATATTTTGTGAATTTCATAGGTAGAGTCCTAATTTGTGTTCACAACTGTTCAGTGAATAAAAATATAAAAGTATCTGAAATGATGTGACAAGTACATTAATAAGGAATGTAGGAATATAATGTTTTTAATCAAATGTGAAAATAAAAAAAATAATGTATTGTTAAAGGCAGGGATTAGAGAAATTCAATGCTCACTTCATTGATAATTTGAATCCTGTGGCAACACCAGAGATGACCTCCAGGGTTCAGAGTTATTTGCAGACTTCCCTCTGATCTGCAGCTAATCAATTGGCAGTTTGTTAATAACAATTTAGAATCTTTCCTGCATTGGTGAATATGGTTGCAACAACAAAGTGACCTATCCTAAACATTTTCATTAGTGTCCCTGCTTCATGAAGTAAAGACATATGTCACTTCATGTCCTGACTGCTATCATACAGTTCGATGACCCTGGAAACCCTTGCTTGGACTTTTAGGATCTGAATACGCTGAATCTAAAACATGCTAATTGTATTGGGGAGAAATAAGTGAGAATGCCTAGCATTCCTTCCTCCAGGTGCTAGATGTATTCAGCCTTAACAAATTCATACCATATGTATATGGTATGTATTTATGGTGTATTTATATATGGTGTGATTATATATAATTAACATATATGATTTTATATAATTAACAGTTCCTTTACATTTAATATTAAAATTTCTGACAAAATGTCAAATTTCTGTACCTATACCATTTTCACTGTAAAACAAGTATCCTGTTTAAACTGATTTTTAAACTCTGAATTGCTTTTGACACTTGAATTGACTGCTTGGCTTAGGGGAAAAATAATAAGAGAAAGAAAAGAACTTCTACACCATCAGCACAACATGTCAAGGAACTTCAAGATAGCTGTTAAGTTTATAGACACAAAGGCTAATTATTTTCATGCCCTAATCCACATTAAAGCCACATCATCAGTTTGGATCTGATGTAGGGTCCTTGCACCGATAAATCCTAGTGTGGTCTTAATTATTACAACGTTGCAATTTTGAAAGCATGTTTTGTTGTAATCTGCCATTCCAGCATCCCTGCATTGTTTGGGAAATAATTTTATGTTAGAAAATTGATAACTATAGTGTTGAAAGTATTATTTATAGAAAAATCAAAATTTAGACATTTGGGAGTATTTCCATAGTTATAGAGAAATTATAAAATGTGAATGACAAAATTAGTAACAAGTCAACTTTAAACTGTTCTCTTATATACAAAAATATAGGCTTTACACTAAAACCATTACTTAATTTTTTTAATAGACTCAGCAACAGGAAAGACTTTACAGAAAAACTTCCGTTCTATAAACAAATATTTAGAGAGGAGGCAAGGAAGAACTAGGAGGAGTTGAAGGGGTAAAAACTGTAATAAGGATATATTATGTGAGAAAGAATCTATTTTTAATAAAAAGAAATAAACATTTATAGGCAATATAAAATGTGGCAACTATTAGGTGAAACTGCTCTATTAAAACAAGATGTGTTGGGCTAGAGAGAAGGCTCAATAGATAATGGTACTTGTTACAAAGATGAGGACCTGAATTCAAAACCCCAGAATTCATTTAAAATACTGGATGTAGCTGCATGATATGGTTACTTCAGCATTGTGAGGCCAAAAACAGAGACTGGAGGATTGTTAGGGCTTGCTTTATTTAATAAGCACCAACTTTAGTAAGTAACTATCTAAAGTGCATAAAATAGTAGCAGTTCAGAACACCTAATATTCTTTTCAGACATCCATGTGAATGCACAAGATCATATTCACACACAAATACAAGTGTGCATATATCACACACATATATTCTGTAAACACAAAGAACAGTCAAAATATGGAAAATGAGACATAACTTTTCCAATATGCATAAGTCTTGCAGAAGCTTCGTTAGGTTGCATAGGGTGAGAATCAGGAAATTACTGCTTCTGGCACTGATGTATTTACTACTGATGTGACAGTTTAAAAAAATGCCTACTCATAGCCCCAGCTAAGACTCCTAGCAATAGCAGATACGTAGCCTGAACTGGCCATCTCCTATGAACAGATTGGTGCCTAGCCCAGTTATCACCAGAGAGGCTCATCCAGCAACTGATAAAAACAGATGCAGACCCACAATTAAGCATTAGGTAGAATCCAGGAATCCTGCAGAAGAGAGGGAGAAAAGTTTGTGGGAGGCAGGGGGTCAAAGACATCACAAGAAAAGCCACAGAATCAACTAATCTGGGCTCATAGGGATCAAAGAGACTGTTTGTATCTATACACAACCCTGATCTGTGGGTCTTTGAATTCTCAAAGAAACACAGCTGCTTCATGGCTCTGATAATCATAATCACTAAACTGTTAAACACAAACATATTAAAATAGAACTGTTACTTCTTCCACGTTTTCTCTGTAAAATATGATTCCAACGACTTCTAATTATTTGAGAAAATTGGCATAATTCTATTTCAATCTGCATCTATTCTCTGCACACGGCAGAAAACACAGCACAGTGACATTTGGTTAGTAAAGTTATATCAGGTCATTCTAAACTTTGCAAAAACAAATGTCTTCCCATTTCCACTCTGTGTAGGTGCCTGGACATAATTTTTACCTTTATAAACGAAGTTGGTTGAAGATCTGCATGGGGATTCAAAAAATGAAAAACACTGAAAATTAAACACTAATGTTTATATTTGGTTCAAATTCAACACACCACTACTTATGTTACACACACGACTGATTCAACTGTTAAAGGGTTTCTTTCTTTTAGAACTTGACAACATAAATTTAAAAGTAGGTTTGGGGGCAAACCCTAGTATACATAATATCACAAAAGATGCTTATTCAAAAAATCATACAATACTTAATTAGTAAGTTCTCTATTTTAAATAAGTAGAAAACAAGAAGTAATATTCTGAGCCCAATATGGGCTCCTTCCGTTTCCATGAATATGTAAGTGTGTTTGTGTGTATGCGTTCATGTGTGTGCAAGTATATGCATGTGTGAAATTCAGGGGTCAGCATCAGTCATTGTCCCTCAGGAACTGTCCATCTTGTAGGCGTTATGAGCTCCCTCACTGGGACTGGGGCTCACTGAGTAGGTGATGCTGGCTGGCCAGTAGGCCACAAACACCTCTTTGTCTCTGCTGCCCCAGATCTGGAATTAGTAGCACACTCCACAACACTAGATTCTTTATACATGAGTATTGGGTATGGTCCTCATCTTTGCATAATGAACATCTTCCCATGGAGCTCTTCTCACAACCTCTTACCTCCACCTCGTTTAAATTAAGGTTCTAGTCAACTTTCTCTAGTGTTCATGCCTTGAATATCTCTAGATGTTTCCAATTGTGATTTGGTTTCCTAAAGATATTTCAGCATGAATTGTTTTGTAGGTATTTCTGTTTATTTCTTATATATACTATATAGTGTTATCTAAGATTGTATGGAAGGAAAATATATACAAACTATTTTCATTCTTTTGTTTTCTTTTAAATTCTTAGAGTTACTTTCATAATTGTAGCACAGAGTCAGCAATTATTTTCATGAACTGTTTGTAAAAAGGTGATGAATGAGGCTCATCACTCTGAAAAATTTGATGTTTATTTTCTGTAAGTAAGACATACTTCCATACATAAACATATCCAGTACTCTGAGCCCCATCCAAACTTCCAACTATCCCCAAGTAATTCTCATAGCACAAGGATTTAATTCAAAATTAATCATCACATTTAGGCATCTTGTTAATTATTGGTCTCCTTTAATTGGAAACATTACTCTTGTATTTTCTTAACTTTTATAGGCAATTCTGAAGATCTAGTGTTCATTATTTTATAATTATATAGCACCTTTCTGACTGATGCCTTTCCAGAGTAAGATTCTATGTGTGCATTTCTGGCAAGGTATATCATAAGTAATGCCACATTGTTATTGCAGAACACTCAGGAGACGAGATTTTAAGTTGCCCCATTACTCTCAATTACTTGGATCACTAGATTAAGCAAGATTTTTTTAAAGGCATCTCTATTTCTATTTATATGTGTGTACCTGTGTGTATGCATACTACAGTGTGCGTTGGTGCCTGGGAAGCCAGGAGAGTTTCAGGTTCTGTAGAGCTGTAGTTACAGGTAGTTGTCAACTGTCCATTGTAGATGGTAGGAGCTGAGCTGATCCTCTGGTAGATCAGCAAGTGCTTTTAAGTGCTGAAGCATCTCTCCAGCTCCACTCCCTACAGCACGCTATCCTTGCAGATACAATACCCAGTGATTGGACTGTCTTTCTTTAATTGGAAGCAATTATTTTATGGCCAGAGGTAGGCTGCCCCTCAAATAAAAGCAGTCATCTCAGGATGGTGATGGAGGTTGGAATTCATAAAATAAGGGCTTTTCCAGGATCTTGCTGTAGCAGACCTGGAAACACTATAAACCAAATCACAACCTGGTCAAATACTAAATGTGTCCCTCTTGCCCTGCCCCAACTCTTCCCCTATTTAAACTCATATTCACATTAATAATCAGAAAAAAATGACTGAAGGTTAAACCCCTTGCCTTTGTGGTAGAGATACATTTATTAACGGTTTACAATATAATTTTCCACCTTTTCTGAACATAATCTATTCAAATTAGAAGGGCTGTTTGACAAGTCAAGAAACATAATTTTCCTTTGGGAAGTCTCTGTTTTATTGTGTTGTTCAGATTCCTTGGGGTAAGTCCCCCCTCTGGCCTAGAGATTACTCACAGTTATGGTTATGTTAAAAATCAGAAACCATGATCTGGGACTGTGGATATGGCTCAAAGGTAGAGCACAAAGGCCTCGTTCAATCCCCAGCACACGTGACTGACTTCCTACTACATTACAGAGACCCCACACCTATGCACTTGCGTTCTCATTGATTTCTTTCTAGGAAAAGAACTGTGTAATATCATCTCTAAACACTACATATCACTTTTATCTTTTGTTTTCCTATAGAATCATCACAGCTGCTTTCATGAAAAGAATCCGAGACACATTACAAGCTCTAATTTTTGTAGAATAATAAAATACTCATTTTTGCAGACTATAATATTGTTGATAAGAATACATAATTACGACTTATGATAGATGAATTTCTTTCAAAAAAGAAAGCAGAAACCATTTTTATAAAGCCTGGTATCATAGCAGTCTCTTTTCCTACAAGATTAAAGGTTATTTTCATATCCAGCAAATAACAGGTGTTAAGGAAGTTTATTTTGCGGATGAGTTCTCCATTAGGTGTCTCATACAATTATACTATGTGTTGTAAATATCATTGGCGAAGAGCAAGACATCCACTTACAGATATTCAGTCTGCTTTATACTTAAAATGATGTTTCGATATATACCCTTATGGTATATTATAGAAACATGTGCAACATCCCAGTATAACTGGCTTATGATACAGCTACTAGACTTAATTTAAAAATTATTGAAGACCCACCCATTCAAATTAGGTAGATTATATGTATCAAATACTAGCCATTAATTTCTGCCTTTAAAACATTCAAGACCTTTCAGTGTGAAGTGTCTCATCTACAGACAAAATGACCTGCTGCAGTCTTACAAGCACAGCAAAATCCTTGCTATGTGGCCCTGGGGTGAAAAGTCACTCATTACTAGTCACACAGCAAATGTCTGCAAGGAATAATGGGTTTACAGGAAGCAGGGTGACCACAGATCTAATTTTAATGAAACCCAAGACACAACCTGAGATGACAGAGTTTGAAGTCTGAAGGTAGTATTTTCAAACTGGAGGTGTTTAGGAGAGCAATGAAGAGTTAAGATTTATTTTCTCTAAAATTTGTATTTTTCTTAGCAAACAGTTATATTTTTAGTGGGAAATATTTGAGGGGTCTATATAAATTATAAAATTTTCCAAAGGGTAACCTTTATATATATATGTTCCACTTGTATATTAAAGCCAAGGTAATTAAATAGTCTGCATAGTTATTATGTAAAATAATAGCAAATATTGTTAAATAAGATTATGAGATACTATAATCAAAAAGCCTGGAAACATAAAAAAGCACAGATGACATAAAATCAATAAAAATCAATTAATTTCAGGGATTAATAGGTGTGTATGCTAATTATAAAGAGAAATTGTGACCTATAAGTCCTAAATGTGACTAAGATGGGTCATTTAGTGTGGGATGGTACGTGGCACCCTGCTTTCCTGAAGGAGCATGGACCTCAGTGTGAAAGAATTTGACTCCCGTGCTTTCCAACACTTCTGTTATCTTCCAAAAATACACGAGTTTGACACTGTCTCACCCAGTCACACAGAGGACAAATTAGCATTTGGGGAGAAGCACAGAGGCAATTACTGCCTTGTATTTCTTGGCAATAGAGCTTGCGGGCGAGGCGTGATCTGTAAAAGTCATCCCTTATTCACCCCACAGAGTGATTCTGTGTTTGGGTCCTGTGGATCTCAGAGCCTGTGCTCAAAAATACAAATGGTAAAGAACACACACAATGTTCAGCCAAGCAATAGCCATGCTAAAAATAAACTTTCTTATTATATAAATGACAATTCTATGAGACATTAAACTGTCAATGGCTAAAAAAAACCTACTGAAATAGAAAACAATGAAATGTTTGGATTTTTAGATCATTTCTCAATTTCTTCTGCTTTGTACACTTTAGACTAAAAGAAACATGAATTAGTAGCTGAATGAAAAAAATTAAAATAATTTATTCTTGATTAAACATCCATTTTCAAGGTTAATTATTAGGAATAGAATGAAACCACATGAACAGATATTTGAAGTCTTTCATTGTTGGAGTTCTTTCTGTCAGTTAGTTTTCGTAGAATGTTTTCTTACACACATTACACAGTAAATGGCTATCAATTTTCAGAAGAAATAGTCATGAGGCTGGAGACCTTACCTTCATCACCTGCATAGGCGAGAATGGACCGAGCTCGGATCTGTTTCCCTTCTGTGGTTTTCCCTGAGCAGGTATGTGAACAGGAGGACCATGTAGACCATGCAGTGAGCACACAGTCCTTTGGGCATGGGGCATCGCAGGCTACAGGAATGGGAAAGATCGCGTCTCTGCATAGCTGTCTGTCTACTTCTTCTCCTAGGAATCACATGACCACCAACATTTATCATTATTAAGTCCATGTCAAATTAATGATTGAAATAAGACAGGTGTCTAGATGAATTAGAATATTTCACATTAACTCTTAATTAAAAACAAAGTGAAGACATAGTTGTTATGGTGAAATGTTAAAAGAATATCAGAAAAATACAAACATAGAAACAGACACATAAATCCCTAAATAAATAAGATTTCCTTAATTATCAAAGGCAAAGGCATAGAAATCAACATATTACTAAAAGTATTTTTACCCAACAGTATCTTTCCATAAGTGATTTTACATTTAAAATATAATTGTGCAATAAAGAGCATTATGAAATTATGTTGCCCTCCTTATTCAGAGGTGAACTATGCTTTACAGTGACAGATAGCTATAGCATGTGTCAGTGTTTTCATGAATAAACTCTCAGAAGTTTCTATAAAATGTTATTGTATCTACCCGAGAAGGCATTTTTATACAACTAACCACCTTTCTCAAAACAACCCTCCCCACTCTGCAGAAGTAGACAGGAAATGTAAAGAGCAGAAAAGAATCACCATGCCAGTTCTTAAGATGGCCGCATGGGAAGAGGGAGCACTGATGACAGGACGGAGCATGCGCAGAAGTAAGCAAGTGTCACCCAAATGCTCTAGAGTCATTGACAGTTTCAGCGGGTCATTAGGTACAGAGTGGTTTCTTTATAGCAAACACTTCAAAACACTCTCTCCCATTGCCCCCAAACTCTAGATGCTGCTACATAGCCAAAACATGTGGCTTGAATATGAAATGGTCCCCACAGGCTCATGAACTGAATGATTGGTCCCCAGAGGGTGGTGCTGCTTTGGGAAGGCCTGGGGACTTTAGGAGATGGCCCCTGACTTGAGGAATTGCTTGACTTGGGGAGAGGCTCGTCTTTGGGGTTATATTCTGCAGTTCTTCTCTGCTTCCTGTCCTCCATAAAGTGGATAGCTCCTTTCTCCTTGTGCCATGGTATTCTGCCTCATCATCAGCCCTGAACCAATGCAACCAAGGAGCATAGATTTAAATCCCTCAAGCCAGGAACCCAAAGAAACAATACTTAATACTTCAAGTTCTTTACCAGGTATTTTGTCACAGTGATGAGAAAAGAAACTAAGACAATGTTTGTTAATATCGGATGAGTGAATGGCGTGAGATAAACAAAAGGACAGAGAAAAGGAAGTCTTATTGTTAATAAATAACAAGGAGAAGCAAGAGGACTGTGAAGTATGGGTAGAAGGAGAGGTCTGTTACAAAGTCGCGACTCTGTTGGCTTGGTTACAAATGTGCTCCTGGGTTACACTGAGGGGAAGGAAACAATATATCATTTAAGCCATTGAAACTCTTTCTGCGGTTTGCTGTGTGACATATCCACAATCCTAGATGATCTTATAAAAATTGTGAGTGTTGTATTAGACATTCAGGGGAGAAAGGTCCCTCACTGTGCCATTCTTGACAACTATTACACTAACAAATCCCAACTAATTTTCTCCTGTTGAAGGCTAGGAACATTGTTGTGCCGCACACTGCTTAAGACATGTCTTTGAAAAGTGGGACGGAAAATTAGAATTAAATTGGAAATGTGCTAACATGTTGATAACTACTATTTGGATGGGCCTTTTATCGTTAGAAAAAAAAAAACAGAAGCCAATTGAAGTGTATTTATAGCCACTACTTTGTAAGATCCTAAATCATCAGACTTCTTCACCAGCAGAAGAGTTTCATTAGAATTACAACGAGGCAGCAAGGCCTCATTCTTTTAAAGTGGGGCTGGGACAACCTGTACACACATAATGGGGCCCAAACCATGTGGGGTCTAGGACAGCCTGGCCACACATGGGGCCCAGGCCACAAAGCTGCCATGGTGGGCAGCACCAGGATTCAGGAAAAGCTGTAAGCTGACAACACCCACAGAGGACCAACTTCTGAATAGTACCTGGCAGTCCAGCCGTTATATAAGATTAGATAGGACCACCAGATGTCCCTGAGTCCAGGACTCAATTTACTCTTCTTTTGCCAAGACACCTAGACAAATGTCAACCAATCAGGGTACAAAACCCTGGAAGTCCCCTTACCCCAACTTCTACTATGATAAAAACCATATTCTGACTGGGCTTGGCACTCTCTGCTCTCAACTGTTCTGTATCAACAGATGGAGAGTCTAAATTTAAGCTTGAATAAAGGTTTTGGGGGGACTCGGTGGTCTGGACATAACATTTCTACTAGCTGAGAAGTTTGGCATATAACCCAATAAGGCAATATGATTAATAGGTAGATACAAAAATTTTAAGTAGAGTAGAAAATCATTATTGTGTAATAAGGCAGTTAACAGTCTATATTTTATAATCTATATGGCAATAATAATAATAACTTTTTCAATTAAATTGGACTTTTTCTTAGTCAAAGGACTATCTTTATTATTACATCTCTTCTCTCTCATTTCTTGTCCTGTGGAATGATGGGAAACTTTGAAAATGCAGCTGATAGTTAACAAATGTGACAATACATGTTTTTTCCAAAAGTTTCCAATCATCTCAGAAAGGTATAATTCTACAGTAACTGGGAGTTCATACCAAGAATACTGTAATGGCTTAAGTAAAATGCTGTAGGTCCCTGAGTGGCTGCAGAAGGCAGTGGTTCTGAGATCAGGCAGCAGCTCCCTTAGGTGGCGGCAGGGAGCAGGCCATAAGACCACGTCCAGG
>LOEQ01005978.1:7716-26444 GCA_001685075.1 Bramus lutescens | reverse complement strand
CTACAAGAGCTAATAAGAAGACTGAGCTAATGGGCCAATCAGTTTTATAACTTTATGGAGATCTCTGTGTGACTTTCTTTGGGGCATGCCGTCTGTGTGGTACTGGGTGGGACAGAAACCCCAACAAGCAAGCCAGCCCTCATGCTACAACACCTCCAAATAGTGCCATTCCCTATGAGTTTATGGGAGAGCTAATTACATTCAAGTTCCACAATAGCATTCCTCTGTGTAGCTCTAGGTGTCATGGAACTGGCTCTACAGACCAGACTGGCCTCAAACTCAGAGATCTGCCTGCTGCTTGTTGCCTTTCAAGTACTGGGATTAAAGGCGTGTGCCACCACTGCCTGGATAGAACTAAAATATTTTTATTTAAACACACATATTTTCTGTATTCCCAAATTTCCTGGGGTTCTGGTTGGGTGGCAGTGTTCATAGTCTGGTCCTCAATGGCAAATTGTCAGTCAGTGTGTTGAAATCTAGGGGCATCTTGCATGTACTATAACCTAAATACTCCATAGTTTTGCTGAGCCAATCACCAGAACAGAATCTAGACTCCAGATGTTGACCATGTTTTCTCCTGGTACAACTGGACTCTTATTTCTTCTTAGCTGTTTAGGCGGGAGTGGGGTTAAGATGTACTGTTTTTAGAAAGAGCACAGATTCCAATTACTTAGAATAACAGTTTTATGTATTTTAGGGAAACACGTAGAAACTAATCCTCTTTAGAGGAATAATCATCTGATCTGTATGGTATTACAAATAAATATTAAAATACAGAAGATAAACAGATATTTGCAGTATACAGAGAGAGATGATATGGGTTTGAAAACATTTGCAGTCTTACAGATGTCTAATCAGGCAATAAGCAGCTCTCCAAGGGTTGAGCTCTCCAGGACACTTGGAGTAGATCTTAGAACTCTTCTTGTATGTGTAGGAAGTCAAAGCAATAATAGTAATCACTCTACTTTGAAAGAATTATTGTCGTTCTCCTCTGTGATAAAGGGTAAAGTGAAAAGAAATCAACACATACTCAAGACTATGGTTGATGCATACATCGAATCCATAGGAAATATAATTTGGTAAAAAGGAGTTCTGAAAAGGCATACTCTTTGTTCCCTTTCTTGACTTTGACAGAGTGATTACAGGATTATTCTTACAAAGAAACAGCAGGGAGATAGCATTGCCTTTCTTCATTTTAACAAGAGATAAACACTTCTATTTTTGGAGAACTGGAAGGCACATTTAATATTAACCTTTATATTGACCAAAGCTGCATTTTAATCCATCATCAAATCCACTGGAAAGTGTTTTTTTATTATATTAGAACCTGAGTATATTAGACTAAACTTCCTTTATGACTCAGCTTCAACTTCGGTTCATCATTTTCTCCTAACTGAAATCAATAAATTATATAGATCATATTCTCTGTTCCCTTATATGGTCCAGGCTTTTTATTTAAACCCATACTGCTAAAAATACGACAAATATGCATATCAATTATTAGAAAACCTAAATATCATAACATTTTCAACTTAATTTTAAAGTAAAATGTACAAACAGTCACAAAATAGTCAAACACAGAGTATAAGCAATGGACTACTTGTATATAGCAGAACTGATAGATGGTATTATTTTATTTTCTTAGGAACATAAAAGATGGTTTGAAATTAGAGGTTTGTTAATATTATATTTATGCTTAGAATGTAAAATTTGCCCAACAGTTTAGTGATCTTAAACATGCAGTCCCTGTTGTTGGAAACTTTTTGGGACACAGTGATACACTTAAGATTTGGAAGTGGGTCACTAGAGATCTTTTTAGCATCTCATCCCTGCTTGTCCAGTCTATGCTTCTTGACTAAGGGCACAGTGTGGCTAGCAGTTTCTTGATCATGTAGCTCCATTCTTACACATTGAGCCAAATAAACTCTTCCTTCTTAAGTTAATTTCATCAGGTATTTTGGTACAATAATGAAAAAAGTAAACAGTATATATAGGTTTATTACATACTGTCACATGGTGGCCTCAGATATTTACACACAAATTTCAGATATGAATTTCTCAACATCATCATGGGGATGCTCCAAAATAAATTAGAAGTGGGTAATATAACTTCTGTCCTTATTTACTTGATCAATGGTCATTTGAACCATTATTCTTTTGATGATAACAACTTATAAAAGACATTTCTTATGAAACACAGACTCTGAAACATACGGTTATAGATCCATGCCTTGTAAATTGAATATGTGATGTTGGAGCAAGAAAGCAATAACAAGACCAATTGAAACAATTTCACTATACCGAAAAACTTGAGATTGTTCTCTGATTAACTTTCTTTCATTTCTAAAGTTTCTTTCTTTTGTTTTGTTTAATTTACTAAAGGAGGACAAAGCCCATTTCTTTCAACTTCCCTTTTACCCTCCTGCGGCTGGAGTTCTGTTTCTAACTAATGATCACACCACCCTCCAAACACTTCTTATTTGGACAGACTGTTGTGCACATTGTCTCCTCTTTCACGAACACTTGTCATCCACAGAAACTCGTCTCATATTTCTTCCTGGAAATTATGATAGGTCTGAATCCTTGTAGATTTCTAAATGCTTTTCCACAGCTCTGATATTAGCCTAGCTTATCTTAACCTTCTTAAGAGTTTGTATTCCTTTAATTAACAGAAGTCCTCTCTCCCTCCCTCCCCCCCCGGCTCTCTTTCTCTTGTGTGTTTGTGTGTACTTGTGCACATAAGTGTGGCACAGTTTACATCTTGAATGTCTCTCCTAAAGGCCCTTGATGGTCTCTACCTTGGTGCTATTAGTACTTCTTGTTGCTGTTGTTGTTATTTTTTAGTTAGGAGTCATGTCTTAGGGGGAGGTTTTTATGTCACTGGACACATGCTTTGAAGGGGGGAGTGAGTCTTTGGTTTTTTCCTCTTTCTTTCCCCCCATTTTTGTTGCCTGGTCATGAAGGGAATGTAATATTTTTGTCTTGTGATTCAACATCTCCATCAGAGACAATGGGACCTTTGTTTGTAGACTAGAACTTTCAAAACTCTGAGTCAATATAAGCTCTTCTGAAATAAATTGATTGCTTCACATTTCTTGTTACAGTAACAGAAAGCAGATTAACATATTTTGCACATGAACCTATGTTTAATATTATAATCACTGAGTTTCAAAAACTGACTCTCAAAAAAATATAAAAAGATAAAATCTTGCTGGAGATATTCTTCAAAATTCAGGGATTTAGTTTTTGGCCTCCTTTTTTATTTTTTATCCTCATGAGAAGATAGCATCTGTTTGCTCCAGTGTACTGACACTTGAGAGTAATGGAATTTGAAGGCACATCCAGATATTAATAGGGTGTGCAATTTTAGGCCAAGTTTTATCTGATGTCTGGCAGGCAAAGCTGGAATTTGCAATGAAAGCAATAACAAACATTTATGTATAGAAAAATTGAGAGGCATTTCTTGAAAAGAGGTGGCGTCTAGGGATGAAAGAAATAAATTAGTGATGGGCCAGAGACTTATTGACAGCCTATTATGTGGAGATAGTACTAAGAAATAGGCATACAAAGATAATAAGGCACTTTCTAGCAGCAACTCACAGTATTACTGTGGAGGATTAGACTGATTGCTTTCCAAATGGTGCAAAGTGTACAGTGGTGACATAAAAGAAGGGATGCCAAGGACAAATGGCAGAGTGAAATGACAGAGAGCATTTCACAATTACAAAATTGTTTTGAACTTCACAAAGAAGCACCCAGGAACCCAGAAAGTGATTGTAAAACAGGCAAATTGTGTAATCTAGCAAGGAAGAATTCATAGTAATCATCTTAATGGCTACATAAAGAACACTTGATACTATAACAGCAGTGTCTCCAGTAACTTTCCTGGTTCTTCCCAATTAAAGTAATTTTTTTCAGACCATAATCCTGGATGGCACTATCAGAACTTTCATTTAAGATAAGCTATCTTTTCTCACCTGAACTAATGTTATTGCCTCCTTATTCCTTTTTTTTCCTGCTCATTAAAGTTCAATCTCAACAAAACAGTGCAAGTGATTATTTGAGAAGATGTCAATAGCTGCTTGTTTGCTCAGATGATGGAGATTCCTATCTTACGATGAAAGCTCTGGAAGGTTCCCTGCCTCTACAAACTCTCTCTGAGCCCATCCTGCAAGTTGCCTCCCAGTACATAACTTCACTGCAAGCACACTGAGTACTTGGCTGTTTCTCTGATACAACACTTATCTCAAGTTGCTGCAACGGACGTACTTTCTTCTCTGTTCTCTGTGCTGTCCCCACATAAAATTTGTTTTTCTGTCTACTTTATGTTCCTCTACATCATCACTTCATCAGCAGAGTAAAGTTGTGGTGACATATTCTAGACTCTTAAAGCTAGAGAAGAAATCAAGTTCTAAAGAAAGATGATAAACTTAACTTTGGTAGACAGTGGATTTGAAATATCAGAAGGAGTTGGGTGGGGCTTCCAGGTGGTAGAGCATTGTAGAGCAGTGGTAACACTTAATGACAGAGAAGAGAGAGGGTACAGTCTGTGGGAAACCGAGCAACCAACCTGCGGTTAATTTAACACGTCTACTACTTTTATTGAGTGCCTCACATCAAAATGTGTGATGTTTCACAATTTCCTTTGGTCTGGTTAGTCCTAAGAATAATTTTGATGATGTGATTTGGGGCAGGGGTGTTAAACTGATGTCTGAAGATTTCTCACGACTTTTTAGCTGAGTCAGTAAAATCACTAGGAGATAAGAATGAAAGAGTAATCCTTATGACAAGCCAATGAGCAAAGGAGACAGTGGAGACTGTAATGACAGAGATGCATTTCTCTGTTTGTTCAATAAACTCTTGCCTAATCTGACCATAACTTATTCTCTCTATCTATTCTGGTTTAAGAAAACACACATATGAAAAACTGACTGTTCTTACTGTGTTGTTGCCTTACCACTGCCTATGACAACATGGGGTCTGCTTTCTCTTGAACAGGGCATTGAGAATGATGACTAACAGTCAAGTGGGGAAGTTATATGAATAGGTGGTAAATACTCAAATATTTACCTATGTTTCTTGGAAAGTGTTTGCCTAATTTGAACTACTTAAAAAAATTTGCCATATATTCCTCTTGGTAGCTGTAACATTGCAATTCAAAAACCATTGTCCCAGTACCATTACTTTTTTTTTTAAAAAAAGAAAGTAACTTTTATTAACAACATATAAAAATACATTATAACACACAGAGATCAGTATAATTGACACCTGATCTAAAAAAAATCCATTTTAAAACTATGGTTACTACACAGCAAGATTGAAGAATATCCTGTTGTCTTAAATTTTCAGAAAGCATATAACTTTTATCTTTACAACAAATTAAATAAGAATCTTAACCAAATTATATAAAATAAACTCTAACCAATAGTGTTAGATGATCCTAATTGTATGTAAGAGACCCCAGATTTAAACACAATATCCAATCTAATCATATTTCAAACACATTAACAGACAGGGCGGCATAGCTTTCTACTGGGAGGGAACTTCTTGGGAGATTTATTACTTAAATTATAGAAAGAATACTTGGTTATAGGATATGTTTTTGCATTTACAAGATCAGACTTTCCATTTAGTGGCCATACAATTTGTGTTAGGAAATAGATTTCAGTGCCAGTAAATGGATCATACAGGTGAAATGGTATTATCAGCTAGTTGTGTAGAAAAATGCACTGGACTAAACTCAGAGTTCTCACTCAAGCTACATAAGTAAATCTTTTTTAGGTAATGCGCCACTATACATTTAAATACATTTTAGGTAATTGCGAGTCTCTCACTCTTATATATTATGATATTCTTGTCTGTCATTGGTGTTAATTTTGATAAAATATGAAACAAAAGCTTTTGTGTGATAGAAAAAGATAAAAATATTTATGAATATAATTTTTTCAAAGACATTAAATATATTCTGATATTTAAAAATAAGAATCAATCTAAATGCCTGCTCTGAGTCTTCAGGTACATAGCCCTCTAAAGTTCTTTTAATCTCTAAAGATAAAATAGAATTATTTAAATTCCACAGAGGAACCCAGTAACCCAGACACTCTTGAGAGCAAAAGGGCTGCTGTTAGTAATGAGCTGGAGAAACCAGCTGTCTCTTTCATACCAAAGGGCACTGATAATTAGCTGTGGCCTGCCTCAAGTTTCTTCTCCATCTTCCTTTGAATTTTTATTGATGCATTTGATTCTAGACACATCTCATATCTACTACTGCTTCCAAATTCCTTGTATCTTTCTTCATGATAACAGAGGTGAAGTACAACTCCTCATATTTTATTTTTAAGGACACGTCAACTTGTTTTGGTGTTGCTATTATGCAGGGAAAATAGAGTACCACACATTTGTTTACCAAAATGAACAGCCGAAGTCTTCTCCTAAAATTAAAATATCCTAATGGTCAGTCCTTTCTAGGCTAGAAGATACCCTCTTCCTAGTCTTCTTTTAGTTTAGATACTATTTCTACTCTTTTGTTTATTATGAAATCTTCTTTCGCATCTGTGCCCATGGTCAATATGGATGCCATGGAATCTCTTTCATTGGTTCTTTTTATCTATTCAGATTATCCAGTCCTGGTATAGCTTCATTCTTCATAATTGACTGATGGCCTTTATTTGCTAGGCTTTTGGAATAATGAGGATAGTACTAACTTTGTCTGATCCAACTTCTTTCTTCCAGTTAGCGGTTGTGGTCTAGTGATTGATGCCAAAATATATAAAACCCAACTTATTACCTTCTAGTATCACAACCTTCAAAGTTTAATTTATACTGCTAAGTTTTTATCAAATGAGACCTAATGTGCAAATCAGGTTCCATTGTGCAGCAGTCTTGTTCCTCTTACCCTTAGATTCTCATGTTTACAAGGGTGAATCTTGTTCTACAGTTGGGTATTTGAATTTCTGAAGTGCTCCACCATTCTTCAGATTATTAAGGTACCCCTTGTGTGTGTAAAAGGTTTGTACCTTGTGCTCTAGATTTTACATTTAATTGCCTTTGTACATGTTGGAAATTGGTATGTTACATAGATGGTAATTACATGGCAGGCCTTCCAAATTTCCACCTCAGGTGAGCTTCACTGAGGCAGGGAATCACTTGCATTAATACAAGTCATTTCTGGAAAAGCTAACATCATCCTGTGATTCTACTTGAAGAGAACTCCTGGAAGCTTATGCTTGGATTCCTCTGGAATTTGTTCCATGAGCACTTTGTTGTTGATCATGGCAATTGAACAGCCATGGTATGTCTGTTGAACTTGTGCATATTGGGTTCATAATCTCAGTTGATGAGGATGGCTGGCCAGGTCTCTTCCACTTCATATGGTAGCCTTTAGCCGACCAGCTGAACCTCTTTCCACCCACATACTAAATTCCCCAGGTTTCCATAGGACCTAGCTGGAAATGCAGACAATACTTTGACACCCTATATTGTCAATGACTCTATAATGTTGTCAATGTAGACTACAAAAAGAAACACTTCAGCAGCCACTCAAACACCAGAGACAATAGGAAATATGAAATATTGACAAGAACAAGATAGAGGAAGCTATCAAGAGAGCAAAACACAGGAAGGCCCCAGAAGTAGATAATATCATGTTGGAGGAGCTAGAGGTGGCTACACTAGACTCAGGGACCAAAGTGCTTCTCAGACTCACCAGAGAGATATGGGAACACAAAGTGACTCCCACAGAATGGAAGCACTCTGTCATAATTCCCATACAAAAGAAGAAGGACAAGCTGGACTGCTCAAATTACAGGGGCATTAGTCTGTTGTGCCATGGCAGCAAGAACTTCTCCAGTGTCCTGCAGAGGATCAAGGGCAAAACAGAGGAAATCCTAGCAGAGTCCCAGTGTGGATCCAGAGCTAATGGAAGCACAATTGAACAGATCTTCACTTTGAGGCGACTGGCAGAAAAATACAAAGAATTTGGAAAAGACTTATATGTCTGTTACATCGATTTTGGGAAGGCATTTGATAGCATTTGGAGGAATGGACTTTGGGAAACAATGAGGTTCTACAGGTACCCAGAGAAAACTATAAGAATACTAGAAAATGCCTATAAAGATACCTTGCATCAGTCAAAGTCTGTGGAGAACTAAGCGATCAATCAGTTTAAGACACTCATAGGAGTGTTGCAGGGATGCATCCTTTCAATAATACTTTTCAAGATATTTCTGGAATTAATAATAGCAACAGCCCTGGAGGATGAGAAGATGGGCATTCAGGTAGGTGATGTGTGAATTAGTAACTAGTGTTTTGCCGATGATACAGCACTACTTGCTGAAAGTCCAAATGAGCTTCAGGCCATGGTAAATAAACTGGTGGAAGTTAGTGTCAACATTGGAATGAACATAAATAGCGAGAAGACTGAGATACAGCACATGGGAAGAGAGCACAAGATTTTAACTTTGTAATAAAGAATCAGAACCTCAAGCAAACAGCCAAGTTTGTCTACTTGGGAAGAAACCTCAGTTCAAAGGAGGGAACTATTTCAGACGTCAAGAGGTGAACAGGGATAACAAGGGCTGCATCCCAGGCACTAGAAAAGGTTTGGTCAGCAAGAAACATAACAACCACAACAAAATTAAAAGTGTATGAGACACTTGACTTGAGCTGTTTTCTTTATAACTCTGAACCTGAACAATGAAACACTCCTCAGAAGAGCAACTGAATGTGTTTGAGATAGCATGTCTCAGGAGGGGTCTAGGCATCACATGAAGAGAAAGGCTGTGCAACCATGACATCAAGAAACATCTCCGTCTATAGAAAGAAGTAAACTACAGGATACGGCAACGATGCTTGAGATAATTCGACCATGTTATGAGAATGAATGACAGCAGATATCTGAAGACAGCACTGCTTTGAGGGGTGCATGGGACAAGCCAAAGAGGAAGGCACAAAAATGCTGATAGACAGTATAAAGGAAGACTGAAACCTTGTGTATGATAACAGCACAAGCATCTAGGACTGCACAGGATAGGAACAACTAGAGAACTACCAGAAACTGGCTGCCTGTGCATATTTAAGCATTTCTGGGGCATAAATAATGATGATGATGATGATGATGATGATGATGATGATGATGATGATGAAGGATGATGGTGGTTGATCACAGTTGTGGGTACAATCGAATGCTGGGTCCTGTGATTTTTGGTGGATTACTGAATATGCAAATGGTCTGATGAATCCTAAACCTATACTATTTAATGATAGTTAATTTCTAACTTGAAAGGAATGAGGTGCACTAAGGAGGGAAATGACACATTGGTATGTGTGAGAGTGAATTTTCAGAGAGGACTTGGTAGAGAAGAGTCATCATGGGTTTGGAGAGTATCATCGTACAGGCTGAGGTCCAGATGGACTGAACAGGGGAACAGAAGAAGTCAACTAGTAAAGTGTTCTCTTTCCATTTCCATCTCTTACCAAAATGTGAGATGCTCCTCTCTTCCATGAAGACCTGCCACTGCTGAGACTGTGAACTTAAATAAATGTTCCTCTTGAATGATTTTCCTTGGGTGTTTGTAACAACAATAAGAAGATTTGACTAACATGCTACCTTTCCTACTTGACTCATTGATTTATCACATAGTGGTTCTTCCTTGGAGTGATGCTTCTGAGTCAGTTAAAGTGTTAGGTTTGGCCAAGAGCTCTAGCAACTTTATTCATAGAAAGCCTTGGTCTGCATCCTCTATTCCTTGTCTCTCCTACCTCTGTCTCCAAATGATTTTTTAAATAAATATCCATGTGGACAAATTGACTCAGTGTTAATTATTTTATTTGCATAAAATAGATTTCTGATGCTTAAAATAGAATAACAACTTGTCTTATCTGTTCTACTTTGGATCCTATTATTTAGAAGTGAAATGTTTTATAGCTAGATATTTATTCTTTTGTTTACCTCAAGATATTGAAAAGGTACATGCCCTTCTTCTTCTTGATACTAACTACAAAGGATCAATGAAGAATGGTAGCAGGAAGTTCTCAGAGAAAATAGGATACATCTTTCCTTTCTTCCACTTAGATGGGGATAGGTACACATCCCATTATAGAGGGAAGAAATTAGTAATAAAGTTTCTGAAAAAATTAAGTAGCTACATGATAAGTCACTGTCAAAAATAATAGAACCTCATGTGGGTCTTTTTATTCAGCTCTCTTGAGACTTTTAATGATAAATTGAAATATTTCTTCAAACAAGCAGAATTCTTTTTTTTTGAAGTTCACCTCATGGTAATCCCAACATAATGTAACTCTAAACCAGATTAGTCACTGTTTTCATTCTTAATTACTTTCATTCATAAATTGTATAAATAATACTCTTTTTTTCTCATTCTGTGGCTAAATACCTGGTACTTAAAATAGAATAGCAACTTGTCTCATCTGCTCTACTTTGGATCCTATTATTTAGAAGTAAAATGTTCAATAGCTAGATATTTATTCTTTTGTTTACCTCAAGATATTGAAAAGGTATATGCCCTCATTCTTCTTTATACAGGGAAGGATTTATTTTGGTCCACAGTTTCAGACTGTTCATTGTTTCATAGTGAGAAAGGGAAATTATAGTGTTAGAAGCATGCAGTTGAGACTCTTCATCACTTTATATATTTTAAGGAATGGAAATTGAGCTAGGATAGGAGGCAGGGCCTGACAAGAAACCTCAAGGATAGTCCCAATGACTCTCTTCCTCCAGCTTTGCTCCATATCCTAAACAGTCCACAATCTCCCCAGACAAGTCCATCAGTTAGAGAAAAGGGCTCAAGCCCACGAACCCGTGGGTGACATTTCATATTCCAAACCATAAAGGGGGCCTTCTTCTGTATTTTAAAAATTGAACCAGAAGCCTATGGCACTGAGTATTTGGGTGGAATAGATATTCCTTTTGAGACTGAGAAAGCCAAGTTCAAGCAAGTGATTCCTTTCTGTGTTCACAACAGCACTTGTAATAACTGTGGAATGAGGAATCATACTGATTAAATTACAATATTTTTATAGGACTCGGATTACCTCATATCAGAGTCCCTGACTATATTCACAAATATACATTTTGTCTTCATAAAATTATGAATCAGATATGAGAGTTAATTGTGCCTGTTACAATAATTAATTAAATAACATTTATTAACAAGGGTAAATAAAGTATAAAAGACAGAACAAAGCTTTTGTTCAACATTTGAAACTGTTGCTGAGATTTAGCTGCTTATAAAATTAAGCAAGAACAGTGAGTTTGGGGGCATTCATGTACAACAATGCCAACATCCTGAAACAGAGCCTTGTAAGAACACATTGATGCCATGATTCTTTCATTCTTTCGTGAGGAATATAAAAAATAATATTTTGTCTATATATTCAAGCCATACTACTTCAGCTTCCACAATCTCCTATTTATTTTATTCATTTGTTATCTTGAGACAGTTCTCATAGTTCAGACTAGTTTAGAACTTGTTAAACTAGTTCAAACCTTCTTGAACTCTTCATGTTCCTCTCAGCCTCCCAAGAACCGAAATAAACGATCACACTTCTATTTAGTTTAGTGGCGTTTGTTCTGCATCCAACAAACCAATTTGGAAACAAAACACTCTTAGCTCACAAAGTGTATACCTTTAAGTAAAATATAAATATGTCATGGGAACTAAGGATGAAATGGAATAGTCTCAAAGGTTTAACACAACATAGGAGGCTCTGAAGCTGCGCCTCCAATTGTGCTAGAGATCTGGCATTGGCTTTATTCAGGATCATCAGCTTTGGCTACACATAAAATGTTTATCTCTTCTGAGATTGTCTTCCCTGTGCAATTCTGCTACATGCCCTCATTTGCAAGAGAATCTGCATAAAACTCCCTTGGCCCTTCTCATCACTGTCCTCAATCCTGTTCCATACAAGACAATTAGAGAATGAAAAGCCGCAGAACCCCTAATGGTCTCTGGAAGCCTACATAAGAATATCTCAGAACAAAGCCGACACTTCAGATGGTTTGTGTCATTAACAAAGTTGCGAAATTTGTGAGGAATGTGGAACCAGAAAACTCTTTTTTAATATTTTCCAGATTCATTGTCTCTAATTCTTCATGTCCCTAGTCGAACTTTAACTTAATTATAAAACAAAATCTATAGCTGCAGCTCCAGCCTGAGGGTAGAGTCTGCACTACTAATCAATGTTAATTCCCTGGGCCCAATTTAATTACAAAGAAACATTTGGTACAGCTGCTAAATACTTACCAGGTGACCACAGGATGATATGGGAGCAGGATTTACAAATCTCTAGTCTTGCTCACACACTTTCAGCACAGCTATGTATCAGACAAGTACAAATTTTAGCAAACTCTTAGATTTATTCTAAAGATTTGCTTGACTTTGTCTATCTCTGTAATTGAGCCTAAATTACACCTTTGACAAATTAGTATTGGCTATGGTGTACAAGGTCAATGTACTGATGGAAGAGATATCCTAGTTAAAAAAAAAAAACCAAACTGTGACAATTGGACAATATATGCACATCTCTTAGCTGATTTAATTCATTTTTTCAGTGGACAAAGGGAAACGAACTCACACATATTATGAGATACCAACTTCTATTTTACTCATAACAAACAGTATTTTGTAATACAATTGGACTTAACTAACATATTTCTGCTTTCTAAAAAATATTCCATAAAAAGGAAAGATATGATTATTTGTATTACTAAAACTTTTCAACTTAAAAAATTAAAGTTAACCACTGTTATTATTTAAATAGGTGGCCTCTCCCCTATATAAACTATTTTCAGTTTGCATGATATTCATTAAGATATTTGCATTAAACAAGATAGGTCTGATTATTTTGTGATCGGCTAACATGGAGGCAGAAATTTGATGATTAATTCGCTTCTGTTGGAGTTATTTTCTTTATTAAAATACTCACTCTGCAATCCTTGGGACTTGAATACCTTCCTCAGATTTTAGAAGGGCAAGAGAATTTATTTGAACAGAGAAATGAAATTAAGACGAGGTATCAAAAGGAGAGTTAAATAACACTGGTTGATTTTCAGCAATTGAGACTACAAAGTGGACTCAATTCAATAGGGTTTAAAGTGTGAGTTCTCAGTCATGCTCAAAGAGAGGCAAGGATTTCTTTTGGTTCGCTTTCCTGTGTGCTAGGCTTAGAGTGTTAATCTTCGTCTCCTTTACTTTCTGCTTTAGAGCAGAGCAGGGGAATACTAAGGATAGGATGCATCGTACCTCGTTGTACTTCATAAAACAAAGCAGGGCACAGAAATTCATCCTGAGAGATCTGGAGCAATAGTCTTCTCTATGGTTCAGCTTCAAGCACCAGCTGAGATTCTCCCTAGTGTTGCCCTGTGTGATGACTGCAGACACTGGGCAGGATGACCTTTTATGTTTAAAAGGTGAAAAGCTAATTTCAGTGATAGCAAGTCTGTTTCCCACCTTAGAGAGAACTCTTACTACTGAACAGTGGCTGAGGCACAGAAGGAAACAATTTTCTTGCTGGAAGAAAATAAAATGGAAGGAATTATGACGACTGCCAGATGCTGCAGTGCCCCTCTGGGGGCCCCAGGATGCTTCCGCATATGCTGCAGACAGCAGAAACTGTCAGACCATGGGACTCTGGGGTTCAGTGCTCACACTTCACTGAGATGCAAAGTCATGGGATTTGAGAGTGAGCAGGACCCTTAAAGATGGTCTGTCCAGAGGGCTTAAACTGTGGCTTTGAGTGCCCTATGATTCAAAATGTGGCTCAAGAATTGCTGAATGTAGGGAGTTCTCTCCCACAAAGGAGTATCATTCTCAGGAAGAGTGTAAATGTCTTATGTCAGATATCACATCAGGAAATAATATTTTCCTACATAGAAACTAACTGTAAAGTCCAAGGTCGTATGCTGGTTGATGAAAAGAAGTTTGTGGACAGCAACACTCTACTGGCTAAACTGAACACCTAAAAGGGAGGAGACACTGATTTAGACACACGGTGCTGTGGTAGGCCTTGCGACATGTGGGCTCAGAGACTAAATTATATCATTAAGACAGATCTAGTGGGAGTAAAGGAGTTCTGGAGTCATGCCAATGATCCTTTTGATTATTTACCTTTAATAAGCAAGCAAATTGAATAGTATTACTTAGAAAATTTTGCCTTTCCTTGTTATTTTTAAATTTGCTCTTTAAAACATTCTTCCACTGATGTTAATTTATTTTATCCAACTTCATCTGCTCTACTTTCAAAGTTAAAAGTACTGTGTCCATTGATAATGGAATGGGTAGAGAAGATGTGGTAGATACAGAATTATTATTTGCATGAAAATGTATGCAACTGAAGATAATTGTGTTATGTGAATTATGTAAGTCTTAGAAAGACAAATATCATAAGTTTTGGTTCATTTGTGGATTCTAAATTTTTATATAGATGAATAAAATCTTATACGTCTATATGATACGAGACCAGGAAACAGTATGAGTGAAGGAGACTAACAGGAGGAGGAAGGAGGAAAGAGAGGGAAAATGATTACTAATAGGGGGTAAATGCACAGAAATGTACTTATGAAGCATAGAACCATGTATTACAAATATATAACAATCAAAATATTATTAATAAAATGCAAAATAAAATTAATACTCTAGGTAGTTAATGAAATATCTATACTCAGCAACAATGATAGAGAGAGATTCATCTGATATTAACATAATGTAAAATCACATCCACGCTGAGTAGCTTTTTGATAAACTATGACAAAGCATGTGTCTTACCATCACTGTTGATGCATACGACCTCCTGAACTTGAGTGCCAGACCCACAGTCTTTTCCATTATCTGGTTCACAGTCTCCAAGTCTCACTGCTTTCCAATCATAGCAGGAGGGCTCTTCACAGGGAATGGCTTCCAGTAAGTGAGGGCAGTTTCCAGATGCCCCAGAACCTCCAATGGGCTCATTCGTAATGCGCCTCTTCCTTAGCTTGAATCCTGAGTCATTAGGGAAGGAAATAAATTTATTGTTAATGCCAGAGTTCTAATATTTCAGAAAGATGATTTAAATCTCAGAGTGAATGCTGGATGAGGGTAGAAGGGAGAGTCATGAGGGAATTGAGTACCAGTGTATACATTACCAAATTCAAACATAACATGGGACAACCAGTCATTTACTGATAGAAGAAAGAAAGGAAGGAAGGAAAGGAAAGATAGAGAGTTGGCGAGAGGGAGGAACCAAGGACGAAGGGAAAGAATGAAGGAGCAAGAGGAATCAAAATTGTTCATGTTTCAATTATTCCCCTCTGTCCCTTTATACCAGTGCATTTTCTCCCACACCTTAAACCCCCTTCTACTAGCTAAGATCTCTTACTAATTTTCCAGTCTTTATGGTATTCTGACCTAAATGCACATACTTAAAAATTTCAAGCTAACATCACAAATGAGAGGAAACATGCCATGTTTGTCTTTCTGGTCTGGTTTACCTCACTTAGAAAGAAGTATTAAAGGTTGTGAGGGGATGGAAGAGTAGGACAGAGGAGGAATAGATTAACTAACACAGGACCTTTTGAAAATTAATATGGAAACTTAGTGGAAAATTCTCCTAAAATAAATTCACAATTATGTATAAAAGAGTTTAAATATAGTTATTCAATAATAGAAGGATATTCCGGCTAGTTGTCACATGCCATAACAAAGCACCCAGTCACAGGAATGGACTTTCTTTTTTGAGATTGATGGCTACTGGGTGCCATAGATTCTCAAACATTACAGACTGTTACCAGTGCTCTTGGCTATCATTCAGAACTTGATGGTAAGATACTATGTGAGTTGCAGACCAGGAGAATCTATGCTTGTATCAGTCTGGAAACTTTAGACATACTCAAATATTCATAGAATGTGCTGTGCACAGACCCCAAAGAGAAATAGTAGCTATCTATGTTACCCAGCTTTGAACCCTGAAAGGTACAATAATAACTCGTCTGACAAGACATGTCCACTGGTTCAATAGTGGCATAAATATTATGGAAGTAACAAACCATTTTCTGATTGGATTTCAGGCCCACTTCACACAAATGAAACCCATATTTGGCAAATTATCGGGGTCAAGAAACTGTAGCTATGTAGGACATAGGGGAGAACCTGAAACTATTGCTCTGCTAAATGGACATGGTATTAAAACATCCCCTTATGATTTATCATTGCACTGAGAGTAAAACAAATCTCTAAACGCTCATCAGAGAAGCCTTTGCAGTGATAGTGATTAACACAGAAATTCACAACTGACCAAAGGACAAAGAATATGACTGTAGAATGCTCAGTCCTAAATAAAGTATCTGAGCCATAGCCCCTTCACCTCAGCTCTTGAACCAGTGTGACAGAGGGGCCAGAGGTGGGGAATGATGAATACAAAAAAAAAAACAACAACAATGTTTTCCAAATACAACATGGCAGTTGTTCATCGGAACTTATGGCAGTTTTGACAGAATACTAAGGACACTACCATCTCATACCTTTTCTCCCTTGTTGATCATTGCAGTTTTCGTAAGTACAAGGTCCCCAGGCAGACCAAGGTGAAACTTCACATTCAACTGGACAAGGAATGTGACACAGCTGCATGGAGCTAGGAATAGGGCCGCTGCATAATTTCGAGTCCACTGGTCTTGAAGCTGTTTTGAGAAAAATACGGACATCTCTTAATACTTAGATAAAGATAGATGTTATGGTCGACACTATACTTTTTATGTGTGTGTAGAGAAGAGAATTTCAAGATGTGTCACCAAGATATTTTCCCAAGATTTCTCTGCTATTTTCTGAGAATAAAAGGACTAAGGGGAAAGAAGAGACTTAGTGAAAGAAAGAGAAGCATGTCATCAAATAAAACTGGACTGGGAATCTCATAAATTGTGTGGTTTATAAGTGATGAGCCTTGGAGTTAGTGAAACAAATGCAAATCTTCTAACTATCAAAGTAATTCTACAGATGAATCCTAAACTTTTACATCCAAATTCTAAACAGAGTGGTTCTTTAGAGGACTGATCATGATAGGAAAGGGCACATAACTTTACTAAACATGAAAAAAATCCATTTGTTGGCTTCTGGTAGAACAAAATCCTTTCCACTCTGGCCTACTGTTTTGAGAGGTGTCACATGGATGTAGGGGAAAAGAAGATCCAATGGTATTAACCTTGATTTTCAGGTTGAAGTTGATCCAATGATTCTCCAGAAATTTTGTCTACCATATTATCTGAATATCTGCGAATCTAAGAGCTGCTAAGGAGTCTAACTTATAGTTATTTATGCTTACTCATAAGTTGGTCAAAAAATAAGTAAATGTTGTTTGCCATTTCATCATTTTTCTTCTCTACATTTGATAGCTGCTGTTAACTTTTTTTGTACCTACATATATTAGACAGCTAATGTAAAGATCTATCCATAGATTATAATAGATACAATTGGCTATACTGACTGGTTAAGATGAATTAGCCAGGAAGATATATAAAGTTCCATGGAGAGGATAGGAAAATTATATCTATGTTTATTATCTATCACCTATTGATTACCATTAACAGCTATAATTACTATCTGTTCAAAAATGTTTTTGCTACATCTTCCTTTAGAAAAGCGAGCTTAACTCTGATGATTTGGATAGCCCAGACTTGTAGAATAAAGGACTTAAATGAGTGGTGCTAGTTAGTACTCATTATTGTGAGGGAATACTGTCAGTTTCCATCTGGGCAAGATTGCATCTAGATACTCACAGGGAACTAAAATAATTGAAGCTACTTATCTAACTTTTAAATAAAAGTACTTAAAATGTTCATGTGTTGTTGAAACTATAAGACAGGTTCAAGTACTTGAGTGTCCTTGACGTTCCTGTACATGTAAATGCAGCTAACACAAACAGCTCCTAGGGGATATGATGGTGACTCCTCTCATTGCTACACATGATATTTAGGAAAAGTATTCCAGGCTTTATTTTTGCTTTTTCCTCCAACAAGCCTTTTCCTCCCATCCCTAACACACATCACAGTGGAAATAATTGACAGGGCACCAAGGCTTTGGTTAGTCTGAAGCACAGCAATGATTCTCATTCAAGTCTAGGGATGTTGCAAGTGTATCTTATACAAAACAAAGCCGAGGATGATGGATTTTATTGCTTTCTAACAGGGCAAGTACTCCACATATCACTGACAGAAGATATGGAAATAAGTGTTTCAACACTGACAGAAGATATGGAAATAAGTGTTTCATTTCTCTGAATATAAAAATTCTAAGACATAGTGATACATATTTTCCAATATTCAATCTAATTGAAGATTATAACAGAAAGAAAAACATATAGTATGAAGTTGAATTAATTGAAAATTAAAACAAATGAAAACTAACTTGTAAAATCTTTGACACTGAAAAACTTGCTTTACCAAGATCTGAATGGCTTCTAAAGTTTTGAAATTATAATATAATTGCATCATTTTCCCCTTCCTATTCTCCCATCTGATCTGTTCTACAAGCCTCTCCTTTCTCTTTTTTAAATTCACGGCCCATTTTCCATTATAAAATATACATATATTTCCAAATAGATAAATGCAATCTGATCCATCTATATAAGGTTACATATGTATGCTTCCAGGTCTAATCATTTTGTGTTAGCTAACCAATTGGTGTCATCTTCCTTGGGGTAGACTATTATTTCAGATTTCAGCATTTCTTAATGGCCTCTAGTTT
>LOEQ01005977.1:50048-63189 GCA_001685075.1 Bramus lutescens | reverse complement strand
TATCTATCTATCTATCTATCTATCTATCTATCTATCTATCATCTGTCTATCATAGTGTTTGAACGTGCCAAAATCTGAACATTTGTGTGTTCCACATCTTTTACTTAAACTTTTAAGTTGTTGACTTGTGGAATATTACATTAGCTATGTAAAGTTGCATTACAGTGATGTATGCGGAATATGTTTAAACAAAGATGTGTTACATCTGTTTACGCTGCATTTGTTTAACTATGTAAAGTTGTGTTGCTGTTTCACCTTGCCTGCCTATGGCACCTGATTGGTCTAATACAAAGGTGAATAGCAATAGAGAGGCAGGAGAGGGATAGGCAGGTCTATCAGGTAGATAGAATGCATAGGAGAAGAACAAAAGAAGAGATAAGGGAGAAAAGAATGATGGAGAAAGAGAGGGAAATGCCTGGGGCCGTCCAGTCAGCTGTCAGACAGACAGACGCAGCAAGCAGTGAAAGCAGGACATACAGAATAAAAGAAAAGTAAAAAGACCTGAGGCAAAATAAAGATGAAGAGAAACAGCACTGTTTAAGCTATAAGAGCAAGTGAGACACACATAGGGCCGAGCATTTAAAACTAATATTGTCTCCATGTCATGATTTGGGAGCTGGTTGGTGGCCTAAAAGAAAACCTGTTACACTGACTTCCAAGAGATGATCCTCTGGGGAGTGGTTAGGTTCTGGGATCAGAGTCTTTGTAAGTAGAGTTAATGCTCTCATGAAAAGAAAGCTCTCTCTGCTCTGACCTCTATGGATGACATAATGAAAAGATTGTCAATCTAGCAACTAGGTTGTGAATAGCTAATAACATTTCAAGCCTGATCTTGGAGTTCGAAATGTTGTTTATGTGCCTCCCACTGCTTATGACATTTTTCACCACTGCATGCAATTGACACCTCCTTTTTGCTGGATACCAGTATGGTAGATTGGACTAGTAGCTTCCAATTGTACTCTGTGTGTGTGTGTGTGTGTGTGTGTGTGTGTATACATAAATATGGAATGTTTTAAAAGTGTAGAATTTTATTATGTGTCACCTAAAACTTTCTTAGTCAGCATTTGGGGGAAGTCTTTGAGATTTTATCCTTGCCGTCACTTATGTGAATTCATGTCTGTGATACTAAACCATGTCTTTTTATTTGCAAATATTGATGTGTATAAAAACATCTAGTCCTCTTAAGCAGGTCATATACTGAAGATACTTGTAAATATGCAAAAGTAATTAGTAGTTTTCAATTCTACCTATTAGACAGCAATGTAAAATAGTCTTTTTTTTTTGATTCCTTCATCCATTCATTGTCAACATGTATGTTTATACTCCTGCCACAGTGCACCTGTGGAGGTGAGGGACAACTTGCTGAAAGTTAGTTCTCTCCTTTCATCTCATGAATCCTCAGGATTGAGGTTAGCCAATGCCAGTATAGCCATCAGTTATCTTATTCACTGAGCCATGCCATGTGTCCTGACTTAGCCTTTCTGATTTCAGGTCTCTGGTTTCCATGTCCACAAGTGGGATGATCTTTGGATCCTAACTCCCATATTCCATGTCCTTTGTCATGAAATTAAATTCATTCTACCAATTCTGTTTTCTTAATTCCAGTCCAGATAGTGTGTTCTTTGGGACCTAGCACAGTCAAAGGTCTGAGTGGTTATAGCACATTATCTGTACCCAATCTTCTTGTATTTTTGTTATTTTTGTAAACATCTTTTCTGGCCTCTGAGCTGACTTGATTCATCTGAGAAGTTTTAACCTAAGCATGGTAAGGTTAGAATAAGGCCTATAATATAGAGACTTTTATACTCAAGAAGACAAAAACAAATTAACAAACAAACAAGTGAGTCAACATGAAACAACAAAGTAGCGATAAATCTCATGTTTTGCCCACTCTGCCATGTGTCCCTACATACACATACTATAGTTGTGAAATGTAGGAGTTCAACTACACCCAGTGTCCTGCCACCCAAGCACTCCCTTCGAGTGGAAGGAAGTTAGAACTGGCACACTGTGGTGCTGATGAGCAAGGAACCAGCAAGTGGCAGAAGGCAGGAGCACCTGGGGACAGGTAATTGTGATGATTCACTTTTCTGGGTCGTTCCACTGTTGGTTCTAAACAAATCCAGAGAAAGAGGGCTTTTGGCAAATGCTAATAACTACAAATAAAGCCTCTGTGTTCCTCTACACTTCATTTTCTAGGTCTGTGTCTCAATCAGTAATTAGAGAAACACAGAGGCAGACTCCGCAGGCCTGGAGCTATTCTCCTGGGACATGCAGAAACTGAAAAAGAAAGCAGCTGCCTGGTATCAAATCTGTTCCATATTTGTTTCGTAACGATTGCACCAGGTGGAATACTGAAACAGAGGGAGACATTGGGACCATTTTCTGAAGCAATTTTAAAGTTCACTTTTTAAAGGGGATGCTATATTTGGGGGCAGTGATTGATATACGTTTTCACTACAGGAAAAGAATAAATACTTAGATATTTGTGGTCCATTAGGGCAGATGTAATACATCATCTACACTAGCAGAGATGAGAGGTACACATCCTCAGCTAGGGCTGCTTGCCCCGGATGGTTGAGGGCAACTAGGGTCTAGCTACAGTCAGGAATTCTTCAGAATTGGAACACATCTGTCCCGAAATTCAGAGTAAAGGAGTTGCCTCGGTCTCAGTGACTTCAAGATCTAGAAAAGCTTCTTGCTCTTCTTGTAATGCACAGCCCTCTCAACTAGGCCATCTGGCTAGGCCAGGATGACTCTCTGAATCATTGATTGGAGACTCAGGTTCCCACCACCCATCTTTAGCAGTTGCCAAGCAAAGGAGGCCACCACGTGTTTAGGACAGGGAAGCCAAGTGTATCTCTGCAGCAAAGCTTAGCTGTATCCTGGCCAGCAAGACCTAGGGTGAAACGGAGAAGAAAATGGAAGAAAACCTCAGCTTGGTTCTCCAGTTCAAGTTGCTCACCCATTGTGGTTGTCCTGGCAGACTGCACAAGATGTAGGATGGAGTTTGCTCAAAGGCAGTTACCTCTAGGTAAGAGTATGGCCAGTGATGGGCAGGATTTCCATGAGGAGATACACCAAAAGGGCATAGAAACCAAAAAGTGATACCCCTATAGAGACAGAGCAAGCTGCAGTTGACTGAGTATAGAAGAAAAGGAAGAATGTAAAAGGTTTAGACATGAGACGTGATTAGCGCCACAGGCACTGACATGAAGGATGAGGGTAATTTCCTAAGCAGGGACTTTACAGTGGCAAGAGTTTAGAAGAAGGCCTACGTTGTCGTATAAGCTGGTATGTTGCTCTCCATTTACTTGTGGAGAGATTATCTATTTCTGTCTAGTGCTATGTGAATTGTGGGAAGCTCTCCGTGAGAGGAGAGTCATTGCCTCATTACCAGGTTTGGCCATACAACTTGCTTTGACTAATGAAGGCTAAGCACAGATGATGTAATGCTAGGTTGGAGCAGAATTTCTATGAAACTATTTTCTTCTCTGTCGGTAATTATTTTTGCTCCTCTTGGAATTAGAGGTGCCGCTGAAGCATACTGTCATTTAGCCTGTGGATTTGAACTGAAAGACACATCTCAGACTTTTTCAGCTGTTGGGAGTTTTATGTACCTTACTGTTGCAACAACGCTAGTATACAAGTCAATTTATTATCCAGTTCATTTTTATTCTTTTAAGTTTTTTGTTCTTTGGTAATTTCATGCATATGTACAATGTACCTAGATCATATCTACTCTCTTTCTCCTACCTTAAACTCTGAATCCTCCAAATTTCAAGTCACTTTGTCTTTTTTTTGTGATCTTTTTATTAGCTAATGAGTCCAACTGGTGCTGCCCATATGCACATTGATATAGAAAGGTCCATCAGTGCCTAGAATAGCCTTGAACTCTTTGTGTAACAGAGGATAGCCTTGATTCTCAACCCTTTGACTTCTACCTCTGACGTCCTGGGATCACAGTACTGGTTATCTCTATGCCCAACCTCACTGAAACAATTCCTGATAGAGGAAGGATTGTGCTAATGACACCCATTGCTGGTTCATCAGTTCTCGGATCCTGCCTTGGGACAATAATAAGATGTCCTGAGGGTTTATTCCCTACATATGTGTTATGTCTAGGTAGAGATTTACATTTCAGGAAGATATTTTGACTGAATTACAAGAACAGGTCCGTATTAATCTTGACCCAAAGATGAGTCTTTTGATCATCTGTCTATGCATTGAGATTCACCTGAGTACTACCATGAATTCAATCTATAGGTAGGATTCAGAGATAGACTGATCTTTGAGGGCTTGGAACTATCTTGTCTTCCCCACAGATTCAATTATATACTGCATCACTAAGTACAGTAAAGACTTGAGGGTAAGGATCAGTTATTCATGGAGAGGAGATGTCATGATGTTTCTATATATAAAGGAACAGTTGCTGTGTCTAGACTAGGTGACTAGAATCTACAACAGTGTGGAGCCTTAATGATTTCCAAGCTCCTTAGATCCCTCTTGCCTCATTAAAATTAGTGCAAGAAGTTCTTAAAATGTTGCTCATTGGCTATCTACATCAGAAGCAATTTCACAGCACAGTAGATTCTGTGTCCCCAACATTCCAAATCAGGCTTTTTACATCCGAAATTTCAGAGTATGCTGTCCCTGTGCACACAGGTCCTCTGGATTTCTTGTTGCACACTGAAGCCAGACAGTCCAGACAGACTGAGTTTTCTGGGCTTCAAAATTAACTTTGTACTTTACTATTTGGGATGTTTCAAAGCATACAGATGTCTAGACTCCAAGTAGAAATGCTAATTTTATTTGTCTGATATGGGGTTTGGATACTAGCATGTTTTAGAAATTTTGTACATTTACTTTGACACATCATCAGAGAACCATTAACATAGAAGTAAAGTCAGCTTATCGTGGTTGTGAAACTATCCCCTGAAAGATAGCATGGCAGACACTGTTGGAGGTGTGCCAATCAAATTTATAATAGTCTTTTTTTGAAAGAAACATAAATAAAGTGTAGTGAGAAGATTAAACTTAGAGTGGTGTATCTTTTCAGAGTTCCATGTGGAAAGATTGAGATTTATCCAAAGATTCTTAGCTGCTTAATTGAGCATTCTGGTTTATTCTCCAGTACACTAGGCTCCATAAGAACAGAGGAAGAGGGAGATAAGAGCATAGAAAGGATAAAAGGGGAGTTGAATAGACAAGAAAGAATCCTGAATATGGACTGGGCCCCAGGTGAGGGCACAGGAGTCCATATGACCACAAACCATGTACCTCTTGACAGGGCAGTGTGGCTAAAAACATCCTCTTTGCCTTGGGAATGTACACTTTCCATAGTCCGGATTTGATATAGAACTTATTCTCGGGACACAGGTTACCTGCCAATTTTCAGTTATGCCCATTGCATTTTTGGGATGAAATTTTAAGAGCAATTGCTACAATATAATTTTGTGAACTTGGAGAACTGAACATTTCTAATTAGGTTGCTATAGCCCGTAGCCAAATTACTGCAAATGTCATCTCTCTGCTCTCTTTTTGATATGAAAATGTAGGACAGTCAGCAACATACACAATTTAATCTTAATGCAGGCAGCCGATGATCAGAATGGCAGAAGGGTCTGATTCATTAACCCAGATTCTACTTAGTCAAGCTGTTCCCTCATCACACAGCTTACTTCCAAAACCATGTCTAGGCTTTTCAAATAGGCTGCTTCTTTAGCCATTAACTGTCCAGAAAAAATGTGAGCCTTCTCTCAGGATGCTTAGCATGATGGTCAGAACCAAGTCCATCCTTGGACTATTTGAGTGGCCTCTGTTGACACAGTTACAGGCTTCAGAGCTTCTGTGTTATCAGGACCCTTGATAAGAAAGGCAGTCGGCTTTCAAGTCACGTCATTGACCTTGCCGATTTTTAAAGACAACATTTATGTATAGATATTTCTATTCTGTGCACTCAGTGACTGATTTCCTCCTTGTACTGGCTTTCGTATTCCAGTTTCCCCCATGCATAGATCATATATAGTTCCAACACCCTAGCCTAGAATAATTCAAATTTAAATAGGGCATAGTAAAACCAAATGAAAATGACTGAAGAAAAGCGCAGTGGTCTATACCCCCCAAATATTTCTTCTTCTGTATAGGGCATCACACAGTCCTTAGGAATCTTTAATCTTGTTAATTTTTTGTAGCAAGTTCTATGCTGATCCCACAATTTACAGGGGAGGAACTCAAGTCATTGTATATAAAGGACACTCTTGATATCAAAAACAAGACATGAAGTGACTTACTCTATCAGTCTGATTGCATAGTGATTTCTTTTAACATCCTATCAATCAAACTGATCCTCAATAACTGCTACCTTATCACAAATGGGCTCTTTATCTTCAGATCAAATCAGTGAGCAACATAGTTAAATGTACCAATCATGCTTCCATGTTTTCGCTAGAGGAAAAGTGTTGTATGGAGTGTTTCTCTGAATTGAAACAATTCTGGAGGGAGTAAGGGGCTCTTAAGACATGGGAAGTGAAGTGAAGTGAAACTTACAAAGCTCGGGAAACAAGCAAAACTTAGAAAGCTCCTGATATTTACAGTATCTATAAAGCTTTTTTGAAACATTACAAAATCAATAAACAATGTTGGAAACAGGGAGCTGGAGATACAGGCTACTGTGAGCCACGTGGTATGAACGCTGGGAAGCAAACCCAGGTCCTCTGCAAGAGCAGCAAGAAAACCCAGGTCCTCTCTGCAAGAGCAGCAAGAAAACCCAGGTCCTCTGCAAGAGCAGCAAGAACTCTTAATCCCTGAGCCACCACTTCTGCTTCCATAGTGTGATTTTGTTTAAATGATAATATCCCCCTGTTTTGAAATCCTCACAGGATAATTAGACTTTCAGAATGAATTCAATGTCCCTTACAAAATCCAAAAGGAATATTCTTCGTTCAACATATTGGCAGCCCACCCCACCCTTTCTGAGTACTTATATATCATTTATTAAATGGTTTTTATAACTGTTTCTATGTAAAGGATTCTCTCACCTTGAGCGTCATAGTCAAGGGATGTATCTCATTAATTGCCACTTTTTCTACTTCTAGAACATTGTATGACACTAGGTATTCAGTTTGGCAGATGTTTGTTAAACACACGGATGAATTAAACAATCAAGACAACTTAGGTCACCACCACCTTCCCCTTCTTTCCTGCTCTAGTTGTCCAGTTGCATCAGGAGAGGGTTTTTTTTTTTCCACATCTACTCACAGGATAATAAGTGATCCCCAAAGGACCCGGGAAACTGCAGAGTCTCTCACATCACCTAAATCCAAACTAATGTCAGCTGAACTTTATTCTAGAAAAAAAAAAAAAGAAACTTTCACTCAACGCAGTGAGTTTTCTAAAGTCATCTTTGAATCTGCCCAAAGATTGTGAAAGCAGAGATGATGTTGCAAATTATTACGAAATTGGTTTTTGCAACTGCAGTAGATAGAGTATAAAAGCAAGGAGGTTGATAATGTTGATTCTTTAAAGGAAATACAAATTTGGCTGTGAGTAGAGCTAGGAACAGTGAATAATTCTCCCACTGCTTCTAATCTCAGTGGCTTTAGGACAGGGTAGAACTCTGTGAAAGTCCTCGGGGAGTTCTGACAGCAGACTTACAGCAGCTACTTATTGAATGCCAAGCTGTACAAGGCACTACACGAACCCTTCGGAATAAGGAACTAATCGAGATGTACACCTTGTTCCTGGGGTGTATGTGTGGGAGGGGATCGAGCACACAGTGGATACTTATAAGGCCATCTGAAGTTTGAGAGATTTGAGAACAAACACAATACTCTTGAGTTTTAGAACAAAGAATCCCTAGAGGCCCTGAGAGGGTTGGGTTTTTTTTGTTTTTTTTTTTTTGTTTTTTTTTTTGTTTTTTTGCAGAAGGAGCATTTGACTAAGATAGGGTAGGATGAGTAATGCTTTTCTGAATTGCTTTGGAGAAAACAGCACTCCGGATTGGGGGTGGGGGATGGGTGACAATCATGAAGTGAAATAATATGGTTAAGTAATGATGGAGGATGACAGTGGCCTGCTGTAGGAAGTCTTACAGCCAGTGGTTACCTGCCCACTGGGGCATGGCCTCTTAAACTGTGTAAGCCAATGTATAGCATGTGTACACTCTGTTTTCCGGCCTCTCTGTTCCTGTTGCGGATTTCCATTTCTAATCTCCGTACAAGCAGAGGATTCTGATTTGTGAGTCGATCCCTAAATAAATAACCATCGATTTCTCAATTCTGAGCTAATGTGGGATTTCTTTTAAGCGTCCTTCTTCAGTGGCCTGGAGAAAGTGCCGCACGTGTCTTGTGGAGAAAGTTGGGGAGAGCCCTTGGTATTTCATATGGTGGGAACGGGGAGCCCAGGGAAATTTGAAAGAGGACACTCACTGGGGAATTCTAATATAGTGCATTCAGGAAGCTTCTACTGGCTTAAAGTTTGAGCAACTTTGGATATTCAGAATGAGAAGAGTATTTTATATTTGTATTTTATATTAATGTTAAACTAAGAACATGCCAATGATCGCTAGGGGCTCTTAAATTTGGCATCAGTTTCAAAGCAAATGTTCCAGCTGCCTAATGGAAGCAAGACCACATTGATGCAATGTGCCCTCAGTCTCCTGTTACTCCTGAGGAGAAAGGCAGACTTGGTTTTGTCCGTAACAACACAGAAAGCAAATAGAAACTCTATTTGTGAGGAGTGACCTGGTCGGCAGAATAATTACTTCTGACTGCTTCTGAAAATGTGTTTCCTCTTACTTTGTGTGGGAATGACATTGTGCTTCTGATAATCTAATGACCTGTAAATGATACCTACTACTCCTGAAAGGGACCACTGAGCCAAGAATGTAGGAAGTCAGATGTGTAGAACTTTATTATCTAGGTTCACCAGAAATTCTGTGCTTCAATGTATGCCATTAACATTTCAACGATTTGTTCCATGAAGGAAAACACCATCCAAAGACGCCCATACCATAGCCATTCTCCTGAACAGGATCTGTAATGAGTCATTTGCACACTTGATTCCTCTCTTTATCCATGTCTCTCTAGGAAGAAAATATATGTAACTATTACTTACATCTAATATTTTCTGTATCTCTTGTACTTTATACCAGACATATGCTTTTAATTTCTGATAACTTGTGTATCCTTAGAATCTGTGGGGTATTATGCTTTCTAAAACATTTCAACATTCAATACATCAGAACCCAAAGCAATAGATAATTCTCAGTGATGCAGATAAAAGCAGCTAACTTGACAGAATTGCCACTGGTCATAAACCAGCCCTTTCAGCTGAGGACTCAGTCTTACAAATATCCAAATCCAGCCATTTTCTCAGCAAGGATTTTAATTACTTGAAGGTACTATGTTTTACAAAAGCACCATTATTGACATTGCTTGGGTTCCCATAAAAATTCTAATCATTTTTGTTTTAGTTGATAGTCTTGAGAATTCACCTAATGGTAATCATGAAAAAATTTAAAAATCAAGTAGATTTATTTTTCTTCACCCTAACAGAGGTCATCCAGTCAACTGATTGAAACCCATATCCTGAACAAAGATGTTCTTTTGACTCATGTTGGCCTGCAGCTGTGATCTGATTTGTGAAAATATTGTGACTCAATACCATATGGTTCTTACACTAATTGAACTGTGTACTTATCTTATATATGTTTACTAGATTTCTTGACCAGAGCACTTTAATCCTTAATTTCTATTTTCATTCTGAGCTAGGTCATAATGCCTTGACACATGTGTAGGGCCTGCCTTAATTCATCTTATTTATATGCACCAGTTCTCAGCTCCTGTGACTGACTGTGGCTTCATTTACATCTGAGAAACTTTGTATCTCCCAAAGCACAGAATATAGTTCTAGTAAGATTTTCTAATTGCTAGAATGAATGAGTGGATCTGTCAGGTTCAGTGGTCTTTGATAAATCTTACCGCCACTATAACACATCTGCACTATAGGAGTCAGGTAGAGAGGGCTCACAATTTTATAAAATCTTTCAAGTTCGACATTCCATGTTCACTCTTATCTCTAAACATCATTTATATACCTTGGTGTTATGACAAGTAGCACATTCTGATGGAGAGATTTATCCATCCAGGTCAATTCACATGTTCTTCTTCATATGACAGGCAGGTATAATCATCTCTTTCAAGAAGAAGAAAAGAGATTTTACTAACATTAAGAGTTTTAACGTAAGTGCATGTAAATTACGAACATCTTTGCTGTAGATTAAACCTCTAACTTTAATGGCTTCAGGACAAGGCAGAGTTCTGGAACATCGTCGGGGTGTTCCTGCGATCAATCTTCTTTCACTTTGACATGTGCCGTAAAGTAGCTTTTGGGAGTCATGTGTGCAGGTATAAAGAAAGAACTCATCTCAGCACAAGGGAACAAACGTTTGAACACTGAGGAGTACTTGGACAAAGAAGGACAAAAACCTAAGGATATTGCCGTCCTCTCTGTCCATAAATCTGGCAAGTCTTGTCACCAACAAAGAAAAGGAATTTTACATTTCTCAGAATGCTTCTAGGAACAAGAAACGGATAGATTCATTTATTCAGTGAAAGCAAATATATGCAACTATACTCTTACAAAAATGTTTTTTTGTCGAAAATCTATAAGTCAATGTTCACACTGAGAAATAAGTTAAGATCTATATTATCCATTTCATAGAATAAAATTCAAAGAATATCACATGGGAATTATATGGCTAGATATTCCCAGTGAACTGCAAGGAAGGATGTTCTCAGTCCCACAGACCAAAAACGAAAATGAAGATACAGAATTTGAAAGTCAGAATGTAAGTTTTTCCTAAAAGCTTTTGAGTTGTTGGGATAATTGATAAATCCTAAGATACCTCTCTAAATACGAAAATACTCATGTTGAAAATAAATTGAATTTTATGTACATGCTTCAGAGAAAAAGACGGAGCTAGTATTGTGTATTAATTAATTTAATTAGCAATTAGTTGATTTAATCTACTTAACAATCATTTTGTAAACAATGCAATGCTTATAGAAAGACAAATACATCAGAGTAGTAACCTCACCTCTTTTATGTGGGTACCCGATTAGTTTTCAAGGCCTTTCATAAAAATGTACAACACACTGTGGATTATAAACCAGAGAAACATCTTGTCTTTGGAGCTGGATGCTGGACTTTGAGAACACAGTTTTGCTGCGATCACAATCTGGTCAGAATTGACTGCTTGTGGTGGTGGTGGAACAATTCATGGTTTGTGCAAACGTCGCCCTGACCATGCTGACCGTGCTTTTACCCACTGTTCTTGCTCTGTAGCCATCTTAGTTTCAGAACGGAGTCACACCAGATCAGGGGCCAAACACCTTGGTTTTCACTAAGGGCCTACCGCACATCTTTCCAAGCATCACGCTCTAGGGTACTGAGAGTTAGGACGACAAGGTATTTGTTTGCAAGGAAACCACTGGACCTAGATACGGTACTTACAAACATTACAAAAATAGTTACAAGCAAACCTAGAATTCAATCAGACTTTCTCTATGATTTTGTTAATGACAAACAAATATTAAAACAATGGTAGACACATTAATTACTGTACTTGATGCTGTGACAAAATACCTAACAAGAAGCAGCCTAAGGTAGGAAATATCACTGCTGGATGACAGTTTAAAGCTCTTTGAAGGCCGGGAAGTCACAACAATATAAGGTAGCTGATCAGATGAATACACAGTCAGGAATCAGAGAGACATGAATGCTGGGCCAAGCTCATTGTCTCCTTTTTATTTAGTCTGGGACTCCAGTCTGTGGGATGTACCACCTGTAATAAGTCTGATCATCCCATTTAGGTTAAGCCAAGCTGGTTCATCCCTCACCATCATATCCTGAAGCTAATGGCTCACAGTTGGGTCTAGCATCTTGTTTCCTAGATGATTATAGAGCCTGTCACATTGATGCTATTAACCATCAGCATGATGAAATGGCAAAAGTTTGAAACAGGTTCATTTAACTCTCAAAGAAAAGGAAGTGTGCAGCATCGTAAAAGCAACTTCCTGAACTCCAATAGGGGCTGTTTCCGGTTCCTTTACCCTTTGCATATAAATGTTTCTAGTTGAGGGGCATTTTCATATAAATGTACTTATTGTCAGTTCAGCTAGGGTCATAAACAGCCTTTGGAAGGGAAATAGCAATTGTAAAACCTGTATCAATAAGAGCCATTTCCTGTGAAAATAAATTTTGCCTGGTATTTGTTCATCCTATCTCAAGCTTATTCATTGCATTTGCTGGAATAAACCACACCATGAAAACCACTATCAACAAAGTCTTGCATTATAATATTGTACATGGGATGAGCTGTGGCTGTTTAAGCAAATCAATGGATATCTTTAAATCACAGTATTTCTCTGAGATCTAGTATTGTTGCACTAAATATTACACATAACATTCACATGTATACATATGTGTATTCTTCATATGAGGACAGATAACAGTAATGAAAATAAAGTAAACCAAAATTCCAAAGAAACAAAAACCCCTCTGGATGAAAAGAGACATCAAAGTTAATGGAAAAAGGGAGGTGACGAAAATAAAGAACAAAGAAATTCATTTGATTTATAGGGATTGTTTTAATATGCTTATTAAAATTATTTTGGATGACTAAAGAAACAACTATCAGATTTCAAAAGAACTTAAGTTCTTCTTTATCTAAGATCGTGGCTTTAAAATTGCCTTTTGAACCATAAGTCATTCTTCATTAAGTCCGCTAAGTATGTTGTGATCAGATTGAGGGGACTAAGAGAGCAGAAAACACAGAGAAGCAATGCTTAAGATGAGCGTGCACACCACAGCTGGTGGCAGCACACAGCACGTTTCTAACTGTGGTCTCAGCCTGAACCGTCAAACCAGTGATCATCTGAGGGCAGCACCAGGGAAGATTCATCTTTTCTGAGGTTTGAAACCAACAATAGGCTAAGTGACCTCGGGAAAAACAATAAGAAAGATAAACTAATTATCTTTTTCACCCCTTCTTTTTTTTCCTTAAAAAGTGTTAAACTCAGTCAGCCGACTGAGAAGCCAAGGACAATGGAACTGGGTTTTGATTCTACTGCATGGA
>LOEQ01005977.1:37310-47901 GCA_001685075.1 Bramus lutescens | reverse complement strand
ATAATTACATTAATATATTCATCTTGGCTTGACAAGCTTCCACATGAATTGACATAGTTTTGCTTCATAATTAGAAAAACAAAGTAGGCTAGAACTCCTCTTTATGAATATAAGTTAGTACCAATAGTTACGCCGATTTCTATTTTCTAGAAATTGTGGATGCTGATGAAGCAGAAGACATAAACTGACTTAAACAGAGTCTGCATGTGAAGTGGTTGCCTGCTTCGCTGCAGGCTTTTATTTCACCCATAAATACTTACTGGAAGTTGGTGGTCTGAGGCCTTTGCTAGAGGGAATGCTTCTCATTTCTATCGACTGATTACCCAAGTGGCCCTGCATAAAAACAGAAATAGCTTGGAGCGATTTCTTTTTCTAACTCAGGTTTGTGGTTGTATATTACCCATGGTGCCCTGGGGTCACTTGGAAGATTCTCGTGTGCTTTGCTTTGATGTGTGAAAAATGGTAGGACTCTTTCTCTTCTGTCCCATTGGAAGGGATGCCATGCAAGGAAGCATGGAGCTGTGAATCCAGGGGCTTTGTCTCCAGAGCTTTGGAGAAGAGACCATTTTAGGATGGAGCCCTGGAAACAGGCTGTACCTGGAGCCAGCCGAGGAATGACTCACTGTCTCTGTTTCTATTTAGCCACAGTGACAAAGTAGCATCTGAGCTTAAATTGGTTTCTAGAAAGTCCAGCCAAGTTCATGGTAAAGGGTGAAGGGTATCCAGGCAGTGAGGTTACGGGTGACAGTGTACTCTGAGTGTTTGTTGGCTTTCTAGTTAGTCTGAATCCTTGAATCCTCAAACTAGCCAGTGTCTGAGAGAGGTGTGCATATTGGGGGAAGGCAGGCAGTTATTCATGTAAGTGTGTGTATGCGCTTATGTGTGTGAGAGAAATGAAGGAGAAGAGAGGGCGCTGACAGACATAGAGACACAGAGAAATATAGACAGACAGGAGGTGGGAAGAGGAGAGAGGAAGAAGCAAGGTTAGAGAGACAAGCATACAGAAGATTCTAGCTGTCTGGAAGAGAGAGTAACAAATATGAAGCAGCCTGTTCAGTCCATACAGGATAGAAAGAAGGTAAAAAATTCTAGACAAGGACTGAGGTCCAGGGGAGCCAAGCAAGAAGTGAACATATGCTTCACCGGCTAGGAGAACAGAGATGAGTCCCAGGCCCTGGTAGCAGGTTTGGGCTGTCTGAACAATAGTCAGGCTCATCTCTGCTTTCTTAAGGCACATTGTCTCCTGGCTGGAAGTCATTAGGGCCACTGCTCCCTGGAGCTGATGAGAACAAGAAAGTCCTAGAGCACTGAACTAGCTGCCTTCATAGAGGAATAAACAACCTTCCCAGGAGGGTTTTTTCAAGGCTTAACTATTGGCTTTTCAATGTCTTTCTAAGTTCATTTGGGTCTCACGAGTCAATAAAAATTGGATTCTTGCTTTTGTCCTACAAATTTTGATAATTGTATGGAAAAGTAGATCTTTAGAGAAAGAACAAGACAAATGCAAACTAAAACATTTATTCTATTGAGTAGAGCTTTTGGGCACAGACTACCTTTGATATTTAATGATGAGCATATGCCATCAAGGTAAAACTCTCAGAGGAAAATCCATTCTTATCTGGATGTGTTAATGCTGGGGATAAAAGGTAAATGTAAAGTATATGCTGATGTCAATCATTTGAGAGCTCCTCACCCCGAGCATATGCTAATGCATTCCCATCCCTCACAAGGTTTCTAATAGAACAGCAGGGAAGGTGGAATGTGAAGCATCCAGAGCAAGAGCCAAAATCTGGTGTTCCTGTTTCACTTGCATGGCTTTCTGTCTAGTCTTGCCCTTGGCCTTCTGGTCTTTGCTGGTATCTCATCACCAGAAGTATGAGCCTCAGGCTGGAGGGCTGGTATGCTATGATAGACTTTGTCTTAAATTCTCAACTGCAAAATTCCTCAAGGCCAGGTAGAGGTGATGGACAGGGACCAAAGTGAGAGCTAGAACTCAGAAATCTAGAAGTAGGAGGAACCAGCATTCAGCTAGATACAGAGGATGTCTTCTGGACACAATAGCAGAGCGTCAGTTTTGAGACTGAATGTGAGAGGCAGTGAATATAACTCTTGCCAAGGGTGAGAGGGGGTGATAGCAACTAGAGGATGAGGTCACAGTGAGAGGCAGCAAGCTGGTTTGTGGTAGGGCAAACAGTGAGTTCTGTGGTTATAGAGTTAGCCTGTCCACGTACATTTCTCAGAGTGCAGAGTGCTCCGTATTCCATCTAAGTAAGTATGGTGATGTAGTTTTGAGAGCTCACAGAAGAGCAGGCAGCCCTGGGTGATAGTGAGGCTTGTGAGGGCTACCCCAGGGAATTCCTTTGCATTAATACTCTTGCCAATTTCAGGCAAGTCTGTGTTTCTGTTGTCCTTTGAATGTGAGGTCTCCTAGGTGTCAGGATAACTGACATCTACTTGGGCAAGTTCACATTGTCCTGCAGGAGGCTGAAAGTCACAGTTGGAAAGAAGGTCAAGGATTCTTTTTAAGGAATTCTCAATAATAGACCTCTGTAGTCAGTGCCAGCACTGTATTGATGAGTTCACCTGGAGAAAGTGGTCCTTCAACATGTCACACAGCTGTAACTGGTGGCATAGGCCCATAATCAATGTCATTTGGGAAGTTCATGCAGGGTGATTAAAAGTTCAACTTTTTTCTAGGCTCCACAGTAAGTTCAAGAGCAACCTCAGTGACTTAGTGATACCCATCCCCTCAAAAATAAATGTTAATAAATGTAAAATAAGGACTAGTGATATAGATCAGTGGAATAGTACCTTATGGCATGTGTGATGCCTAAGTTCCAACCCTCATTGTGGTACACACAGGAATAATAACTAAATGAATATTCATTCTTGAATTTAAAAGCTATCCTTGTGACTTTTACCAACCCCAGAGGCATTATTGAGATTTTTCATCAAGAGCTAATGCAGGCTCCCTCTTCCTCCCATCCATCCATCCATCCATCATCCATCCATCCATCCATCCATCCATCCATCCATCATCCATCCATCCATCATCCATCCATCCATACATACATACATCCATCTATCATCCATCTCTGTCTTTCTGTCGGTCTGTCTGTCTTTCTGCTTATCCATCTATCTACAAACACAAAATCCACTAATCAAGGCAGGGAAATGTGTGTGTGTGTGTGTGTGTGTGTGTGTGTGTGTATAGCTATATATGTATACATATGTAAAACTCAAGTGAATTCTTAGTTAATTTTTGATTAAAGTATAAACACCCAACTCTCTTAGAGTGGTCAAGGGTCTTGACTTCTGGAATTTACTATGAACCCAAGATGGCTACAATTTACAGCCCTCCTGCCTCAACATCCTGAGTTCTTTGATTGTGTGTATAAGCCACCGTGCTCCCTTGACAGAATTCCCCCCTGGCGTAACTTGGCTTATCACCTCACTAATGCTTCCCTTATTGGTGGTCCTGGGACCTCACCCCAAAGTAGATGGATTCAATTCTGAGCTCTGCTTACAGAAAAACTACATATGAGGTAAAACAATCTCTTTTTATATACTCTTAGTATTAGATTTTACAATTCAGTGCTTGATTTCTTAGAATATTTTAAAAATTATTTTAAACCATATTTCCCTAGAAAATTATGCTGTCATGACTGGAGTTGAGAAGTCTTTTCAAAGGTGGATAACAAACCATTATTTGTCACAGAGAGCTTAATAAATCATGCCATAAATGTTGAAGAACTTTCAAATAAAGTCAACATATTTCAGTCTGAATGATTATAAAGTTTGACTTGACAATTATATGAAATGAATCATACAACACATACCTAAATTTAGCTTTATCAGCTTCTGGCAGATGAAGAAAATGGTGTTCGTTGACTGTCAGAAAACTGCCCAGAAAGCGTCGATATTTCACAAGGAGGCATTTGCTAAGAAGCTCAGCCTTTACCTTTTGAACCCACAGTGTATTGTTTATATACTTACATTAAAAGTCTGACCATATCACTGAGATTTAACTACCACCAAATATAAAAGGGATTATGTGAAATTTTCCTGGGGACATGAATGCATACATAGTCACCGTAGATCAGACACCAATTACATACCAAAGAGACTATTCCAAACAAATCTAGATTGTGAATGAATTTATTTATAGTTACCAGCAGTATGAATGAGGAGTTAATTAACAAATGAAGGAGAGAGATAATTTATAGGAGCATATAGAATTTACAAATAGCTATACCAATGAGGAAAAGTTTTTTTTTTTTCCTAGCGACCTTTAACAGCTTATATGACCTCAGTGAGGGTAGGATCTTGTAAGCCCCTTTCCCAGCTATGTCAACTACATGTATACCCTGAGTGAAGGGCAGGGCTCACAGGAACACCTGCCTCTCCTCTATAAAAGAGCATCCCTGTCCCAACCTTTTGTGGGTCTAATGCAGGAAGTCAATAGCTACTGAGCATGCAAGAGCACAAAGTCATGTCTTGTCAACAGGGTTTCACAATAGGTGGTAGAGGATTCTGAAACTCAGTCCCAAAAGAATAAGGGCTACTGGCTATTTAAGGAGGGATCCACATAGCATTACAAGCTGCCAAACTAAATAATTTCATGCCTTCCTGGCATGGTTTGAAAGCAATATTCACCTGGACCTGAAATATTACCACTATCATTTTGTTCCACATTGCTAATCTTAAAACAATATTCTTGTTTCTGCTGAAATCACATCCTTAACACCTGTTTGTTCATTGCTCAAAGGAAAATATGCTTATTTCTATATCAATTTTTTTAATGGAGATATTAGAGAATGTCTAGACTAGGGGAAAACAAAACTTTGTGACCCCAAGTCCTCGAAAATGGAGCGAATTGCCTCTAAGACCTCTGTGTAAAATGTCAAAGCCAATAGTTTTCTAAGTCTTGAGTTCTTGACTCTTAATTAATCGCCTTACAAGTGAACCTAAACCAGCCAGGAAGCCTCCGTTGCTGAATAAGCTCAATCAGGGCCATTGCCTGAGAAGTCATTGATATGTTTTCAGTGGTTCAACAATGTCTACCAAGTGTTCTTATCCCTCCAGCATCTAGTCTGGACACACAGGAACAGAGAAGAATAAAAGTAAGCCAATCCCCTGCTAGTGTTGGCTAAACACTAAACACTATACCTTCAGTGATTTATAGGTACACAGATATTGATGCTTCGTTAAAGAGAGCCTCAGTGGGGAGATGGTTGCAGACATCTAGACCATCACTACCAGAAATACTCCAGTAGTGCCTCCTAAGAATACAGGCCCCTTCCATCCAACCACAAAGTTATTATTAGGCCCATAACTCTATCGTGTTACTTAACAAATAGATCACATTTTAATTTCCCAGTTCATTTCAAAATTATTTTCTAGGTGTTTTTTTCTCTTAATTTTTTTTTCAATTCAGAATCCAGTCTTTTTATTCTTGCACTATAGAATAATATCCCATATTTTAAATCTGTTTTTCTTATTTTTTCCCAGTCCAGCTAGGTGGTATCCTGGCATGTCTCAAAATATGATTGCACCTGTTTCCTCTTGAATATATTCATGTTATTAAATACTTGGAAGTTTCCTCTACAACCTTCCCTTCAGTGCTGCGCCACTTACCCCATCTTGATGTAATTTGTCCTTATCATGAATTTACTTTGCCAGCATCTAAAATTTGAACCTATCCTTTATACCATGGATAACAGTCCCTGCTATTGGCTGTGTGGCAGAGAGTCCTTTGGATGCCATCTGTTTCCTACCGTCTACTGAACTACTTCTTCCATCCTCACACCAGACAGTGTATAAGATTTGTTTCTACTTTTACATTTATGTGTATAGGTGTGTTTTCCTGTGTACGTGAACATAGTCATGCAGTTCCCACAGAGGCCACAAAAAGGCATTGGATTCCCTGGAGCTAGACTTACAGGAGGCTGTAAGTCATCCAGTGTATCCAGGAATTGGACGCTGGTCCTCTACTAGTAGAGCAAACTCTCTAAGCTGCTGCGCCACCTCTCATCCAACGCTATGAGTGACTGTGTGAACTCAAGGTTCTAGGTGTCTTATCAGGCATGGCAAACTGATATTTTTAATAATAATATGAGCATCAAGATTCTACAACTGTGAGGTGAGCACGGAGGGGAAAAATGAAGAACACCTAAGGGCATCTTTGCTTTACACCATGCTTGGTCTATAAGGAATGCTTCTTAGGTGTGCCTGGATCCTATGGGGTTAAGGTTTACTTCACAGAAGTCTCACATCTTAAGTCAGCCAAAATATCCAATTGAAATATTTCCTTAGTGTGTAAAAAGTATGTATTGTATGTGTGTGGGATTGGGGAAGGGTGTGTGCCACAGCATGCCTTTGGAGGTCATGGAATAACCTGTGCATTCAATTTCCTTTTCCTTCAACCATATTTATATGGGTTTGGGGGATTGAACTCAGGTCATCAGGCTTATGCAGCAAGTGCTTTTTACCACATTGAGGTGTTTTCTTTAGAGATCAGATTTGTACATTGTTCTCTTTGATACAGAAAGGGTTACGATATACCAGGGTTGAAATTTTGAGATGGGTGTGTGTGACAAGGTTTTCTAAATATGCTGCTTCATTCCTAAATATGTTACTGTGATGCCATGTTGGGCATTAGAGTCGACTATAAATGTAAGACAAGTCTGTACACTACACAACATGGGAAAAGATGTAAAACAGGACATTTTTCTTTCTTTTCTTCAACAGCTTTGCTAACCACTAGCATCATGACAATGGATCCCAACTAATAGTTCTCCTGAGTATAGCCCACACAAGAGTGTGGTGTCAGAGGATGTAGTCTCAGTCAGAAGCCAGTGGCATTCAGGTCAGAATGCATATCTGAGATGCCCCTTGAGGGATATGGTGTGCTCCCGTGTGTGGGTTGGGGACACTTGCAGCTAACTCTGGAGAAACCCTTTGGGGGTATAATTAGATTGTTTCTACATCAATCAGCAGGTGATTAGGTCCAAAGTGATGCTCCCTCATGGCTGAAATATGTATTGTTTCCCATGGTTCTGATCGTTTTTAAATGGCCAGTGTCAAAAGAGAATGCATAGTTCAGGTCAACAGGGACTCTAACCTGAATCGCATTTGCATGCTATCATGGGAGGTTTCAGAACCAAAGCAGGCAGAGGATATCTAGGGAAAAGCAAACATTTACCTTAGCATGTTTATTTATGCAGTCCCCAGACTATGGTTTGTGTTCTGTGTACACGAAACTGTATGTCATTCTGAGAGAAACGTTTCAGGACATAGAAGAAATTGTCCCCACCTTCATAAGTAACATTACTAAAAACTAACCCCAAAGGAGACAGAGCATTCACTACAGTGAACTTGCCTTCAGGGACAACCAGGTGCAGTTAATACCACAACTCTTCCATAATTTTTGAGCACCAGCCAAGAATCCTGCTGCTTCCTGACATCCTGAAGTCATGGCTTCACCATCACATCATCATTATTCTTTAGGGTCATTCGTGTTGTAGTTGTTTTCAAAGTTCAAATAGCCCAAGATTTTGGTAACCTCATTAAATTGGATTCCATCAAGAAAGCTGAATAATCTTTTAAGGACCTAGAAAATCACCTTTCCTTCTCTTTTACTTTCCTGTGTAATTGTCTTGTTGTTTGTTTTTTTTTGTAGTTAGACACAGCTAGACCCTCGTCTGAGAGCTAAAATAACATGCAAGGCTCCTGTTGTGCTCACATGTCCCTTCCTCCTTCCTGTCAGAAAGAAAGAGCCATAAGTCAGCCATGGCCTTGTGTTTGAACTTTGTCTAAGACCTGCTCAGGCCTGACTAACTGATCCCATTATCCTTCTCCATGCCCTTGGGAACTTGAAACCAGAGTTTACAGCTTTTTAACATTTGAAATATTAAGACTGATGACAGGATGAAGATGAAAAGAAATGGGGATTTTCTTTTTATCACTTCATCTCGGGTCGATTTATTTTTTAGTAAGCTACGATTTTGTTAATACTCAATATATGCCGGTCACAGAATCAGATGATTCATATACATTACTTTGGATAATTACACATGGACACTATTAAATGAAATTTGCCTGCAGGTTATCAGAATTAGTAGATCTCTCTAGAGCCTGGAGAGTTATTCAATGTGTCCTTAAAATACATGGAAAAGACCAACAATGTACTCTAAATATACTCTCTTGGGTACTTTAGGTCTGAGTACAGAATAAAACAACATATTTCAACATTTTTTCAAATGCAAATTGATTTGCTTTTTTAATATCTCAAAAACTGAGATCTCACAATAAAGACTATTAACGTTATAAGCATTCATTTGACCATTGTGACATAGTTATCATTTCTTGCTTGAGTATGGATATTCACAACGTTAGCTTTAGTGGTGGTCTGAATGAGCATGACCCCCATAGGATCATATATTTGAATACTTGGTTCCCAGTTGCTAGAACTGTTTGAGAAGGACTAGGAGGCATGACTTTTTTGGAGGAAGTTTGTCACATGAGTGGGCTTTGTGATTTCAGGAAACTTCTGTTGTCCCCAGTGCAATCTTTGTCACCTTACTGCATGAGAAGACAACTCTCAGCTGTTTCTACTCCATGTTGCCTTGCTTTTCTTCAGTTTCCTGGACTCTTATCCACGCAAGCATAAGCCAAATTAAATACTTCTCTCGTAAGTTACTTTGGTCAGGGTACTTAATCACAGCAACAGAAAGGTAACTAGACGGGCCTTTTAGTGCTAAACCAATAGAAGGATTCTACCTTTCCATAAGAATAAAGACTTCTAGAGAACAGGAAAGTATGCTACAATATTCATTTAACTCTTGGATTTTACTCGTGAATCATTAAGTAGCCCAATTAATAGTTCTTCAGCTTGTATACAGTTACAGCAATAAAATAAGAAATTTCCTCACAGTTTAATTGATAGATATTTTTCTATTTTATCAAATACTAGTAACACTTATAATGAGAACTGTCTTGTTTCTACAGTATGGGACAGGAAGTCAAAGCACTCTTATGTATTAGATAGTCAAGAGAATAGAAAGTTAGTGGGGTAGCACAAAGCTCATGAGGACTTAGTGTAGAAATCGTTCATTCTTTTCAGAGGCCTTAAAACATTGGAAATTTGCCACAATGTGATTAACATGGGCCTTCCTAGACAACAAAGGGCAGGTGAGAACTTTGCTTTATATTTCTGAAGCTTATTGAAAACTTCCAGAGAGTTCCAAAAGGATTATGTGTGTTTTATCCAGTTTTCTAGTGACATAATAATCCATGAGATAATTAACTTATATGTGAAGAATGTGCATTTTGTTGTGATTTTCTAAATTTCTGATAATTTATTGTTATTGATACATATTAACTGTGCAAATTATCTTGACTCACTGTTTACCTTTCTTACCATGTTGGAAGGCTCTGTGACTGACTGTTGGTGCCATTGTTTGGAGGCCTATGAGGAGGTAGCCCATCACAGTGGGTAGTGGATGCTGGAGCAGAACATCACTACCTACCTCATGACCTGGAATAGAAAGGGGCAGGAATCCCACGGTGCCCTTCACGGACAGGCTTCTAGCTAGTCAAAACCTTGCAGCAGGCCCTCTTAAAGTTTCTACTCTTACCAAAAGGGTATACTTTGCCATTAACACATTGGCTTTGGGAAACATTTTGGTTCCAAACTATAGCAATAAATGTAGACATCCATACATATCCACATATAATCTATACGTTAATATAAATTCATATGAAATATAAACACAAGTAGCATGAATATATTTGTGTTAGTACTTTCTTAGTATTCTATCTCCTAATGCCTATTCTGATACAGGCAACGAGCTAGAGATGGCCAAGGAAAGCTGCAAATTTATCATGATAGCTGTCTTTTGATGGTCATATTCTTTTTGTGTGTGTGGTTAAGCATCTTTGAAGCATCATTTGGTTTTTCCTATGATGCCCCGAAATTAAAGTATCAGGACAATTTCCCAGTGGCCACACATGTCTACAGATGAATGCTCTTCATCTTTCGAGGTTCCCAACTTCTTAAATCATCACTTTCATGCCATACCTTATGGAGTTTTCTACACGGTGGTTGCCACTATCCGTAAGATTTTTTTTTAAATCCACAGCACAAAATCCAGTGGATTGCTACTCCACTTCTGCTTCAGGCATCGTACCCCAATATCTTTTTAGAGGGCTTGCAAAGTACACTCTAACTTGAACCATCTCTGTCTCTTGGCTGGGGTCTTCCCATTCGAAAGACAAGGCTTGTAAGAAGTCCCTAACACTGTCATTCAATTCTTTGTTTTCTCTATTACCTGTCTCCTCCTATACCCCAACTCAGTGGACTATAATTTGAAACTTAAAGTTGCTTTTCATGGAATATTGACATCATCCCTTAAGAAAACATAATCCTCATTGAGTATAACTTAAGGTGAGCTGGGCTTTTCCTCTCAGAGGCAGAGATTGAAATCTAGATTCACTGAATCGAACAATTCACTGGTTTCATCCTCTGGTTACTGGTTGTAGGAGTGTCATCTGTCTATGTGTTACTTTCATTGGTTAATAAAGAAACTGC
>LOEQ01005976.1:21003-35490 GCA_001685075.1 Bramus lutescens | reverse complement strand
TAAGTATTATAGGTCAGTTGTCATTCATGTTTGTTATAGTCAGACTGACTAGATTCTTTAGATACATAGAGATTATATTCTACATACATAAGTAATCTTCAGCCACTTCAAAGATCTCTAGAACATGGCATTTAAATAACTTAGGGTTCTGTTAGCGTGAGATATGATTACTCCTGGCAGCACCAATCTATTCCCGAGAGAATATTGAACACCTAAGACACTCCACTTGGAGTTTGTTTTCTTGGCACAACTGGCCTTTGGGCAAGGAACTGCCCATGCCTTGACCACTGACAAAGTACACGATATCTGGGCTGGACAAGCAGGATACAAGACAAAAGACTGTCACATCTTGTCAAGACAGGGTAAGACAGCTTTGAAAACTTTCCTGCCTCTGAAATGGTCTGTCAGTTACTCTAGGCCTTAGCCAAAGTTGGTTGCTTCAATATTACTAACGAGACTTTGGGTGATTGCTTGGGTAGTCAGTTGCCTCTGTCATCTACTGTACATTTTGGAAGCTTCTTGGTAACACTTTCTTCCTACTCAAGTAATTATCTCCCTTCTCAGGCCTTCAGTGGTTGAAGATTAGATAGTTCTAGTTACCATCCTCTTATGATCTAGCCAAGCCATTTCCAATACAAGATTTAGACTCCTTAGAACAGAATTACTAAAAGATTTAGCATGTGTTCCTTGCTTAATTTTGTTTATGCTGGTTGTAATTCTAATTTTATACTTGATTATCTATTCATAGTGTATATAGTTTTGTATTGGGTTTGGAACTCTCTTATTTAAACAAAAGTTCCTTCAGCTTCAAGATACCAGCCCACTTGGGCGTGGTCTCTTATACTATAAATGCCGAGGTAAAGCCTCTGTCTTTGGGCTTCGGGATTTGCTTGCTGTTCCCCATTTGTGCAGAGGACTATGATCTGTGAGTCTCCCCCTAAATAAATAACCCTTTGCTAATACACAGTTCTGAGCTAGTATGGGATTTCTTTTTAGTGTCCATCTTCACAGTTGTGCTGTACAGAATTATAGCTGTGAGATAAGAACTCAAATGGGGATGGTGACCTTTTGTTTCCTTCTTAGGTTGGGCTTGTTTGGCCCTTTGATCTGTCAATGGCGTGACAGTTTGAAGGCAGATGCTGCTTTTGTGGTTTCTGGTGAATTCATGCAATACTGTCATTTTGACAATGGGATATATTGGCCAGTTGCTGTGTAATTTGGGGTTGTTTGAGACATTGGACTTTTTAAAAATCTTGTGGAGATGTTGATACTTTCTTTTAGCAGGTTGTGAAGGTTTTTAGGTTTTGACTGTAAGTTTCTTCCCACATTCTCTGAACTATTTGCATCTTCAGTTGAGTTTTCAAAAGGTTTGTCGTTTGGATCTGTCATGTGAATGCTGCCTGGTGACTAGTCTGGATCTGAGTAGTATATGTGTGTGCTAGTTTGATTTCTCTAGTTTTTATCAACATCCATAGGATGAGATCCGAATAATCCTAGTTTGGGAATTAATGTAAGAGGCAATAAAAACTTAATTTTTTGGCATGTGAATTTCAGAACACCCCCTTTTATTTGATCTCTCTATTTTCTCTTTCTCTCTGGCTGCTCTTTTGTTCCTCTAGTGAGAAAGTTTCATTGTACCACTTCACTTTTGCAGCAATAACTAGCACTCAGGACCCAGGAGTAGGAGAGTAATGTACAAAGAACAGTGGGGAAGAAAAGAATAGGGATTGGCCCAGTCTTGGAAAGTTTCTCTTCCTTAGACTTTTTGTTACTATGGTCTGGTACTGCCACCAAGGGGATTTTTCAGGATAGGGACACAGAAAAGAACGTGATGAATAAAAACAAACTTGACATTTCCACATCTCCTTGAGTTTTAAGACTAGCTTTTCCCCAAGTCAGAATTGTAAGTTGACTTCTGAAGCCCTTTCTGTCTTGGTACTCAGTTCTCACGTTCTGTCTGAGTGACACAAAGGAGAAAACGTGTTAAGCTCGCTGCTAGTCTGGGGCTGTTTGAGATTTGATGTTTCCCGGCTTCGCATGTTGTTATGTGCTTTGTAGAGCTGTCAGATTGCTCTTCCGTGCATTCCATACAAGTAGGAGAGACAGCTTGCAGTATGCTTAACTTTGTTTTACCTGGGAAATGAAAAAGAAATCTATATATTGTTGCCATTAAACATCACATGTGCTTTACTGTGTAGTTCAAGCTTTGTTTGTTTTTCTTTTTAATAAGCTGATCCAGAAAACATGGCTACTGCAATTAGGGATGTGGGAGTTTGGAGACAGACTAGAACACTTCTGCTGAAAAATTACTTAATTAAGTGCAGGACTAAAAAAAGTAGCGTTCAGGTAAGTTAAAAATACTCGTTAGCTTGTCTTATGATTTGTTTTGCTTTGATGTGTTCTATTTTAAGATAATTTTTCTGAACACATTTTTATAATTTAATTTCCTTTGGTTTGTTTATAAAAGTATATTGTATTGTTTATGACAGCAAGGAAAAAAAGAATGACCTAATGCTCCTAAATGTATCAGTGATTACTCAATTCATTTGACTCCTAACATCAGCATGTAATTTTGTATTTTCTCCCCATTGATGAAGTGATAACACAGATAACTTTTTGGAATGGTATTGCATAATTTTATGCCCCACATATTCCCACTGTATGGTTTCTGAATTAAGTTGCTAAAGAATACTAAAATTATGTCACAAGAGTTGTGCCCTAGCATGGAATGCTTTTGTACAAGAATGAAGTCTAGCTGGCCAATTAGCAATAATTTCAAGTATGGGCTATCTCCTGAAATAAGCAGAAAAGGGAACAAGATAAAATAATAGCTCATGCCTAGTAAAGCAGATCATAAACTAGTTAAATGTAATTTTAGTAGTATTTTAGGTATTATTAATAAGGTACTGTTTTAAGTTCAGAACCAAACAGTTTTTCATTTGCTTATTTGCTTGTTTTTCTTTTTTCCAAGTTCATTTCTTTTTAATGATAATCTTTGTAAGGGTTTGTTTGCAGGTTACTTTAGGATTTTATGAGTAAATGTATTGGGTATTAAATCAGGACTCTTAGGACATTTAAACATTATCTTTACGTCACTTTATTATATAACTTGAGTGTTAAAACCTTTCAGTAAAACTGAATGATTATTGAAAAGGATCAACTATGTTTTGGGGTTTGGTGGGATGCTCACCATAGTAATTCTTTTAGGATAGGGTTGCTTTTACTTTCTCTAGATGTGAAAAGAACATTTCCTTGCTAATTTCCTTAGTATTACCTATGTTATTTGCATAGAAATCTTGATTTTTGCCACTATCCTTATACTTTGTAATAACTGTTTCTTTTATTGTAGGAAATTCTTTTTCCTCTATTTTTTTTATTTTGGCTAATATTAATTAGCATGATGCATCCAAATAAGAAATATGAAGAAGTATCTGATATAGAACTTAACCCCATGGACAAATCTAGCCTTTCTAACCTTATTCTTGGATATACTCCCGTGAATAATATTACAAGCAGCATCATGCAGAGAGTATCTTCTGATCATCTTCCCGATGGTATTGTAGTCTTTTTTAAAGAAGATTGATTTTTATTTATGCATATGTTGTATGTGTTCATTTGAGTGTATGTACATGTGTGTGCAGGTATCCACGGAGGCCAGAAGAGCCCTTAAGATTCCTTGGAGCTAGAGTTCCAGCAATCCAGTTAATGCTAGGTGTCATGTATGAGAACAGTAAAATTAGGAGAGTTAAATCACTAATGTGAACTTGCACAGCTAATGGATATGAAGCTAAGTACCAGTCCTAGGTTCTTTTACAACAAATCCTGGCCCTTCTGTAGTGAAGTTAACCTTTTGTAAACAATGAGAGCAAATTATTTTTAATTTTCTCAGGAGAAAATATTTCTAAAAATTGTCTAACTTATCGGATAGAATGGTGACCGTGTTTTCACCAGTTAGCTTCTAAAGAGGAATAAACAATATTAGATATTAAAAATGGTGATTTTTGTTCAAAGAAGACTGCAGAATTTTAGCATGATTGCTAACACACGTGTAGTGATGCTCAGCTATGGGTCCATAGGCATCATGTAGTTGAGGAAGGGATAGTTATGGATATGGTTCAACACAAAATTACTTAGAACATTAGATTTTTTTGTTTGTAAATTGGTCGGATGATTCTGGAGCATTAACCTTGTAGATGATTATGTTGTATCACAGTGTCAAAGAGCTTGACATGCCTGGAAAAATTTTCTTCATAGGAACAAATATTTAAAAGTAAAACTTCAATTATTAGGAGTTATTTTACTTTGAGACAGGAAATTGAACTGCATTATTATTTTTATAATTTCATTTCTGTCTGAAATTTTACAGACTTTAAAAAGTATTCAAAGTGTTCAAGGACCTAGGTTTATTTCAGTACCAAAAACCAAGCAGATTTAAAAGTGGATATGATATAAAAACTATCCAGCATTAGAATATATTACAACACATTGAAATTTTCAAATAATGTGTCCTAATGAAATATTCTGAATGTTGTTTTATATTATACTTTGTCATAGACAAAAATTATATATTGTAATGACATAGTTTATATAATCAGGTCACAGCTCACTAATACTGTCGATCATTTTGTGTCATTGTTTTCCTTGTACTTATCTTCATTTTCTAAGAAATTAGTAATTAAGAAAAATACTGATAAAATATTCTATTCATCAAATAAAATTGTAAAATGGCTCTACTGTATTATAGTAAACTGTTGCAATTTTGAAATTAATTACATTGTTCTAATATCTTTCAGTTATAATTACTGAAGAATATGCAGATGAGAAAGAAATGCTAGCATCTAGTCTTTCCAAGTCAAGCAACTTTGTAGGTGTGGTTTTCAAAGACACCATGTCCTATGAACTTCGTTTTTTTCCTGATATGATTCCAGTGTCTTCTATTTATATGGATTCAAGGGGTAAGTAACTATATATAATCACTGAACTCTGTGTTAGGTGCATTTTTTTATAATCAAAATAAGATGGTGTCCAGTATTGTCATTTTCAACTGACGTATTTGTTCAGGTAGGTATGTGCCGCATAAAAAAATTTAGGTATGATGTCAGACATGGTGGCACCCACCTTTAATCCTGTGCAGCTTTTCAGCCTGATCTACATAGTGAGTTCCAGGTCAGCTGGGGTACATGATGAGACTGTATCCAGAAATAAAAATTGTATGTGCACATTCTCCAAATATCTATCTACACCAAATGTATCCTATATAAAATAACTATAACATTCATTTTAATTTTAATACTTATGCAAATGTCATTTACATTAAAAACAAAATTGTATCTTTCATTGTATGAGTTTCAAAATATATAATTTTTCCTCCATGTCATTGTTTTCACTGTGATATGATATAAAAGTTTAAAAGGTCAAGGTCTCCTACCAGTGAAATTTGCATTTGAAACACATACAAAAGCCCTGTGGCGTTTATTATTTGCTGGTCAGTTACTCCTGACATGAGATCTGCCCGGGAGCAGTTTTCATTTCTGTGTGCCAGCAGGTATAAAATGACAGTTCTGTTGTTAACCTATACTCTAGTGGCAACGTTTATATTCATTCATTCACTCATTCATACATTCATTTCCTCTATTTTTAGAAATATGACAAAATAAAATGTAAGCTAAAACAAAAACTATCACATCAAAGATAGACCTACAGAAAGAAAAGAGCCCAAGAGCAGGTACAGTAATCAGAGGCCCACACAGCTGGGCACTCAGGAATCCCATAAAAAGCAGTAAACTGGAAACCATCATAAAAGTGCAGAGGGCCTGGTGCAGATCCATGCAGGGCCTCTGTGCTGCTTCAGTGTCAGTGAGTTCATATGAGCTTGGCTCACGTTGCTTTAGAGGGCCTTGTTTGTTTGTTTGTTTGTTTTTGGTGTGTGTGTGTGTGTGTGTCCTCCATCTCCTCTGGCTCTTACGTTCTTTTCCCCCTCTTCTTTGAAGTTCCCTGAAGGGAGGGAATTTGATGGAGACATTAGGGCTGAGTGTTTCAAAGTCTCTCACTCTCTTTGTAATGTCTGAATGTGGGTCTCTATATTTATTCCCATATGCTGCAGGAGGAAGCTTCTCTGATGACGGTTGAATAATGCACAGACCTCTGAGTAGAGCAAAATATCACTAATAGTCATTTTATCACTAGACTTTTTTCTTTTTTGCTTTTAGATTTGTATTATTTGGTTTTGCCCTAGGTCTCTGGGCTAGCTAGTCTCTGGTTGTTGATTATGGGTTCCATCTCATGGAGTGGGCTTGAAGTCAGAACAACAATTGGTTGATTACTCTCACAGACTTTGTGCCAACATAGACTTGGCATATCTTGCAGTAGTACACCAGGTAGACAAAGGGTGTGTGACTGCTTGGTGTTTATGTTTCTCTTTTGAGAGCATATAGAGTACCTACCTGTAAAAAACACCCTGGAACATGAGTGTGAATGCTCTATGTAGATACTAGTTTGGCATCTCCGTGTTCAATGAGTTGTGTAGGTGTTATCTTCAGTAATGGGGCCTTGCTGTCAGTTTGTAGAGAGAAATATAGTCTTGGCAACAACCTGGGTTGTTGGGGATACTCCTGGGTTGTTTGTTGGCTTTTGGCCAACAGCTCAATTAGATGTAACCCAATCCTGGTACTGGAAGCTCATTTGGAGACAAGAGATGGCTAATTAGGTCTCTGTCTATTCCATTATTTGTCATTTTCATTTAGATCACCTTCATATATGTATACATTTTAGGAGGATTCTACTGTATTAGGTTTCTATACTAACCTTCAAATGTCCCTCACTTTATCTGTCTCTCCCCATACTCCTTCCCTCATCCCCTTCTCTCCTTCCCTCATCCCCTTCTCCCCTTTCCATTCCCACTTGATCTTCCATTCCAGAACCCCCATCAATTATCCATAAAAATCAATACTGTTTCGCTTTCCTAATGAGATCTATCTGTTCCCTCTAGTCCCTTACTCTATACCCTCTGTCATTCTATGGATTGTAGCTTGATTATTATTAACTTCACAGCTAATATCTACACATAAGTGAATACATTACATATTTGTCTTTCTGGGTCTGGAATACCTTACTCAGGATGATTTTTTTTCGAGTTCCACCCATTTACCTGCAAATTTTATGATGTCTTTTTTTTGAATTGCCGACTTATATACTCTTTTGTAAATGTAGCACATTTTCTTTATCTATTCTTCTGTTGAGGGACATCTAGGTTGTTTATAATTTATGGCTTTTATGAAGAGCACAGCAATGAACATGAGTGAATAAGTGTCTCTGTCATAAGACAAAACATCCTTTGGGCATATGCCCAAGAGTAGTACATTGGAACTTTGAGTTAGATTGATTCCCAACTTCCTGAGGAACAGCCACACTGATTTCCATAGTGTCAGCCAGTGTTCTTAATAGCTAAGCCATCTCTTCAGCTCTGGAAAAGTGACTTTTAAATAGTTCTGTTTATAATGAATTTACATCTTTATTCATTTACCATCTAGTATCCTATCACATCTATTTTTTGTTTTATTTAATGTATGTGTGATATGTGTTACATGTGTGACTGTGTGCAAATTCCACTTGTCTGCATTGGAGGCCAGAGAGCAACTTTTGGAAGTTGGTTTTCTCCTTCTATCTTGTTGAGGCATGGTCTTTCCTGTTGTTTCTACTGCGTTGTACCCCAGGCCAGCTGGCCCACGCCCCTGGGCTGTTCTCCTGTCTCTGTCTATCATCTCACCATAGGTATGCTTCGCTTCTACATACAAACCACCATATTTGATTTTTTGTGGCTTTTGTGGATAGAACTTGTGTTTGTGGGGCAGCTACTTTTACCCATTGGCCCATCTTGCTAGCCTCTAATGCGTAATTTAGTCTGACCATTCAAATAAATAGGAATCTCACAGATAATTGTCTTTGAAGAGCAGTGGCATGTTTTCTTTGGTCCTATAGAGAGTGATTGTGCTATTTTGGTAACCTTCCATGTGTTATTTTCAGAAGAAAGCACTTACAATATTGTACAGAATCTTACATCTATATTTTCCTCCTGTAGCTGGTTGTTCAAAATCGTGTGATGCTGCTCAGTACTGGTCCTCAGGGTTTACAGCTTTACAGGCATCAATAGATGCTGCCATTATACAGGTACTGTAACAAAGGGAGAAAATCAAACCACATTTGAATAAGTAGTCCTTAATTCTTTAAAGTTGGCTTTAGTTAAGTTAGGTATAAATATATATAATACATGATATAATTATTTGGGAAAAAATAAAATGGAAATATTTTCTAATTTAATACTTTTTGAAGCCTATTTATATTGTATAGTATATCATTTATAATATTATATATTTATTGATTATAGATAATATTTCTGAAATATTCCTATATTAAGAAATATGTGAACTTTTAGACCTTTCCCTTGAATACAAATAAGTTAAAGAAGGTGACTACCTTCATTATCTTAATTGTACTGCTAGATTTTATTTTCAGTTCAACATTTATCCCTTATTTACAATGTTTCTAAGCTATGCTCCCATATAAACTTACTTAATGTTTAATAACCCTCTGAGATTGAAACTGAAATATAGTAATATCAAGTAGCTTTAGGACTCTGAATTACTGGCAGAGGATCAAATTATGGTCTTTTGACTCCTAAATCTGTGCTTTAGTACAACTCTGCCTCTAAGGTGGTGTCTACATTCTTAAATTATGTTCTAAAGTTATAGCCTGATTTGACATTTTACACTGTAGAGAAACTAGCCTTAAATTTTGTACCTTAGGCTAGAACTCTAGAATTGTATATCTCATTTCTCCGTTTCCCCTAGGATCTGTGGGCCTTTTCCTGTTTGCTTCATCAAGTTGAAATTTACTATAAAATATTTTGATATAAAGTGCATGTAAACAGTCTTCTCTACCAGACTGTACATTTCAAGTATATATGCATGGTAATAGACTTAGGGTCTGTAAACAAGAGTCCTGTCTCTTCTCGCTGGTAAAGTGCTAGGTAGAACACCAACTGTAATAGTGATGCTTTTTTATGACAGGAGTCTTCTTTTCTTTTTAATATTTATTTATTATGTATACAATATTTTGTCTGTGTGTATGCCTGAAGGCCAGAAGAGGGCACCAGACCTCATTACAGAGGGTTGTGAGCCACCATGTGGTTGCTGGGAATTGAACTCAGGCAATGCTCTTAACCACTGAGCCATCTCTCCAGCCCCATGACAGGAGTCTTGTAAGAACTAAATAAGATGATGTGCCTAGAATTGTCTTAAGAAATCGCAGCTTGCATGCTATGACTGTATTCGGGTTTTTAATTCTGTGTTACTTCAGTTGTGCTGTTCTGATAAAGATTGAAACATTAGATGTGTCTCTATGATGATATTACAGAACTTAATTGTGTTTTAGTGAGACATTAGCCCTCATAAGTGTAAACCACTGTGGGTAGTACAGAGTTGTAGTTTAGGCATTCATGTGACTAATAGAAGTATCAATTGCTAAGTATTTTATTACACTATTCTATAAATATGTCCTGTGTGTACCAATTTTAACTCAGTAAGAAAGCATGCTCTTTACATAAAAGAGCCTTTTTAAATATAGTCATTGAAATGGTGCCTGTTAATCATGCCTACAAGCCTCAGCTCTGAAGAAGCAAGCATATTCTTATTATGCCTTTAATCTGTTTAATGTGGTAATAGAATCATATGCTTTTATTTTATTGGATGAATTAAATCAAAATTTATTCATTCCAATCTTCAAACTTTTAATTTCCAGAATGAATTAAAAGCAGAATTCTGTTTTTGGTAATGATATTGTGGCCACTCACTTTATTTCAAGAGTGTGGCTTTCTGAGTATTTTATTTGCATGAGGTTACTTACTAATTTTAGGTAATAATCACATTTTATTAGGAGCTATTGTCAGAACTAAATTAATGTATTTACATTTTCTAATTATAGTGGAAGACCAATGTTTCCTTATGGAAGGAGCTGGAGTCAACCAAAGCTGTTATCATGGGAGAAGCTGCTGTTGTAGAAATAGACACTTTTCCCCGAGGAGTCATTTTAATCTATCTAGTCATAGCATTTTCACCTTTTGGGTACTTTTTGGCAATTCACATTGTAGCAGAAAAAGAAAAAAAGCTAAAGGAATTTTTAAAGATAATGGGACTTCATGACACTGCTTTTTGGTATGTTTAACGGTTTGTTATTTGGTATAGCTAACAGTTGTTTTAAATATGCAGATCTTCAGCAGTATACTTTAATTTGCACAGTTTGATACTGTGCTGATCCTGATTCCCTATAATGTTTCTGTTTTACTTAGAGTTTGAGACCAGCCAATTAGTTGCTTGTTTTACTATAAGGAAAGAGCAATGTGTTGACAATACATTTACATTTTATTTTACATTCTGTTTGAACCCATGAGGCATGTACCATGATATGATTCCATCATAACATTTCATTGAATATCTGAAATCTCTAAAAACTAAAAGTTGTCTATTAATGTCCTTCCCTGATGTCACAGCACATACATAACACTGAAAATGTCGTTAAAAAGATCAGGGTCTGCACATGTAGTTTCTGAACTCTTTTCCCCACTTGGAAACTTCATTAGAGTAAAATGAGGAACACACAGGTACTTTATAGAGATACAAATGGAGAAACAGTCTCCATAGGTGAGCACTAGAATATCAGAATTTTTGTATAGTGCTGCTTTTATGGAGCCATGAATATTTTAAATAGCTTAGTATTTTTTTCTTTCTACTGTGTAATAAGACACTTTGTTTATAAACTGGCTGGCTTGTGCATGCCTATAATGCTAGTGCTCAAGAAATTGAGTCAGGAGGGTCTTGAGTCTGAGGCCAGCCTAGGCTACATTGCCAGATGCTGTTTCAAACAAAAATTGGTTTCTTTTAGCTCACTTAGGAGGAAGGTTAGTACTGTGTAAGTTGCTATTAAAAGATGCATTTACAGTTTTTTATTTGGCCTGTTGTAACAGTTATAAAACTTTTATTAGGTTTTACCAATTTCTTTGCATTTTGAATTATATTTTTATTTCTTATGTATGGGTGTTTTGCCTGCATATTTGTGCACTATGTGCATGCATTGTCTGCAGAAGCCAGAAGAGAGAATGGGATTCCCTGTAACTGGAGTTACAGATGGTTCTTAGCCTCTATGTCAGTTTCAGGAATGAAACCCAGGTCACCTGCGAGAGCAACAAGCGGTCTTAACCACTGAGCCATCTCTCCAGCCCCACACTGTTTTTTTGAGAGAGGATCTCCCCAAGGAACTCTGGCTGCTTTGGAGCTTCCTAGGTAGATCGGGCTGGCCTTGAACTCACAGGGATATGAGGATAATCTTGAGTAAAAATAGTGACTCTTGTTGATCTTATTAATCAGCAGCTTACATTGGTGTGAGTATGGTAATTTGTCATTAATTGGTAAGAACTTTTGTGTTTTTGATAATCAGGAGTTTAATTATAGTTCATTGTACAAAGAAAATAATTATATTGACCTACTAAACTGTTACAGTTTAAGAGAATCAGAGATGCTGTTGCTCTCTTGGATTTTTGAGTATTTTGGCTTTAATCATGAATTGCTATTGCAGTTTAAAACTTTCTGGTGCTGAGAGATAGTATTTTATCTCTGTATCAGTCACATTTACCTGTGACTTGACTAATACTTTATTCTGGATTACTTAACGATATTAATTTCAGTACATGAGCACATGCAGATAAATTCATTTAAAGAACAAAATGGCTAAAACTAATTTTAAGTTTAGTTTGAAGTGATTTTTCCCTGCTAAAGTGTGTTCGTTTGACTATAAATGTGTTTGTGCTTTTATTGTAGGCTTTCCTGGGTTCTTCTGTATACAAGTTTAATTTTCCTCATGTCACTTCTTATGGCAGTCATTGCTACAGCTTCCTCCTTATTCCCTCAGAGTAGCAGCCTTGTGATTTTTCTACTGTTCTTCTTGTATGGGTTATCGTCTGTGAGTATTTTAACTCGAAATATCAAAGTAACATAGTCATGATCTTTTTCTTTGGTTAACTTAGTCAATTTTCCATTAAAGATATTTTTACTAAGGTACAGATAAATAACTAGATAGTGCATGATGTTGTATTACATTGTATGAAAGTATTACAATGCTTTTAGAAGAAATTATAACTTCATATTTAAATCTGACTTGTTTTGGTGTATTATATTTTACATAGTTCTTCTGCTTTTGTCTTTAGATAGTTGGTGGAAGATTGCACACTGCTGTATTTTCCCCCCTTCCATGAGGCCTTGACTTTTTCAAGTTAGTTTATGTTATAGGACAATTAGTTTTAAAGGTTTTTTTTTTTAATGTAGTTCTTTAGTAGTCTTGCTATTCATTTGCTATACTGACTGATGAATGTAATGACTGGCTTTTTAAAAATGATTCCAGTTTTCATTATGATTGATTTATGTGCCCATTTGTATATTGTTAAATAACTTTACTATCATTTCCATTCTTTAAATAATAAATTATAAATAACTCATATTTCCAATATAATGATTTAATATATCATTTTGAGCACTCAGTTTAAAACATAGGTTCTTTGTTTAAAAGCTTACTAGGGACTTGGGGTGATGACCCAGTAGGTAAAATGTTTGTCTGACAAAGATAAGGGCCTGAGTTAAGATCTCTAGCTCCCATATAAAGTCTGGGTGCAGCAGTGTGTGTCTGAAACACCAGTGTGGGTGTGAGGAATGGGAAGATGAGGGGATAGAAACAGGTGTGTCCCTGAAACTAACTAACCATTACATTGTTCCTTATGGTCTCTATTGTATAAATGTGGTTATGTTCCTATTATACAGATAAAATGTAGGCATTAATATTTGCCAATTTAAAAATTTTAAATGTGTGTCTCTGTGTGAAAACAAAGCATCTTCCCATAACATTTAGAAATTGTGTTTTAACAGCTGTGGTTTCTCTTGAATAGGACTTTCTTTCACAAAAAAGTTAATTTTGCTTTTGTGTCAGTGTATATGAGTTATACATTAACTTTAACATTTCTGTTTTTTAGGTGTTTTTTGCTTTAATGCTGACACCTCTTTTTAAAAAATCTAAGCACGTGGGAGTAGCTGAGTTTTTTTTCACGGTGGCGTTTGGATTTGTTGGCCTTTTGATAGTCCTCATGGAAAGCTTCCCCAGATCTTTAGTGTGGCTCTTCAGCCCTTTCTGTCAGTGTACCTTTCTGATCGGTATTGCCCAGGTAGGTGATACATGCATCTTTCATCCACCGCTGTTTTCTCTTCTTCCGGTTCAGTGCAGTGTCTTGTCCTGTCACTGACATCTAAACAAACAACACTAACATTTCATGAGAAAGCAACGTAGGAAAACTGTTAAATCCCATCAGAAAGAAATGTACTGCAGTCTATTTTATATCTGCTGTCACTTAGAATGTCTCCAATTTTAAGTTCTCATTAAGTATCTTGCTTACAAGTTCTGCACGTTTTGCTTAGTGTATTTCATAACTCTGTTTCAGTGTAATAATTCAGTTTATTAGAAGTCACTGGTTTGAGTTACAGATAATCTGCATTGCTCTATCGTAAACACTTATACATTTATTTCAGATGAATGCCAAGCAGAAAGCTGTGTATGACACAGAGCAAAGTTTCATGAGTAAAATAATAAAATATTTTAGGTGTGTGTAATAGATTTCATCAGTTTAGGAACCGTGGAATAGTCATTCATCTAAATAATATTTAGAATTCAGGCAGGAGAAATGTCTTTTTTATTATTTATTAGATTTAAAAAAAATACCAATCCAAGTTCCCACTCCCTCCCCTCCTCCCATCCCCCCCACATACCCTCCCACCTCACCCCCATCTAATCCTCAGAGAGGATAAGGCACATTGCTTTGTGGAAGGTCCAAGGCCCTCCTTACTATATCTAGGCTGAGCAAGGTATGCGCCCAAAGAGAATAGGATCCCCAAAAGTCAGTACAAGCAGTAGGGATAAATCCTGGTGCCACTGCCAGTGACCCCTCAGTCTGCCCCAGCAATGCAACTGTCAGCCACATTCAGAGGGACTAGTTTGGTCCTATGCTTGTTACTTCCCAGTCTGGCTGGAGTTGATGCACTCCTATTAGCTCAGGTAAACTGTTTCATTGGGTGAACCCATCATGGTCTTACCCTCTTTGTTCATATTCTCACTCCTTCCATTCTTCCATGGACTTTGACAGCTCAGTTCAGTGCTCCCATGTGGGTCTCTGCCTCTGCCTCCATCAGTTGCTGGATGAAGGCTCTATGGTAATATTTAAGATATTCATCAGTCTGACTACAGGGCAAGTCAAGATCGGCCCCCATCTCCTCTATTGCTTAGGGTCTTAGCCGGGGTCATCCTTGTGGATTCCTAGGAATTTCTCTAGAGCCAAGTTTCTGCTAACCCTATAATGGCTCCCTCAATCAAGATATCTCTTTCTTTGCTCTCATCTCTGTC
>LOEQ01005976.1:8962-20783 GCA_001685075.1 Bramus lutescens | reverse complement strand
TAAATGTGCCACATTTTCTTTATGCATTCTTCAGTTGAGGGGCATCTAGGTTGTATCCAGGTTCTGGCTATTACAAATAGTGCTGCTATGAACATAGTTGAACAAATGCTTTTGTAGTATGACTGCAGAGAAATGTCTTAGTGGTTAAGAGAATTAGTTACTTTTCCAGAGGTTCAAAGTCCATTTGCTAGTACCCACATGATGGCTTTCAAGTGGTTATAATTCTAGTTATAGGGATCTGATGCTCCTTTTTCTTCCATGAGCACCAGGCACACACATGGTACCCAGACATATATGCAGACAAAACACCTGTATACATAAAATAAAAAACTAAGATTTAAAATTAAGACTATTCATATCATAAATTTGGTTTTTTATTTGTCTTACATGTATAGTTAGAATCAAATGAAAAAAGTCTCATAAGGACCTATTTATAGAGTAGAACATAAACTCAATTGTTATATTTGGTTTATATTTGATGTTTTGTAGGTGTTTTATGAGGTAACATTACAGTAGATTATTTATAAATATATTAATTATTTGATTTAATTACTTGGAACTCAAGCGTCATTGTTATACCCTTTGAGACTGTACTGTTGCACACAGACTTAAGAAGCACAGACTGGGAAAAAAGAAAAGGTGGACATGATGGTACATTCCTTTACTCGGCATGCCTTTAAATCCTATAATCAGGAGGCAGAGGCAAGTAGACATCTGTCTCAAAAAACAAAGCAAACATGCAAAACTTCACACAGAATAGAAACCATGATTAAATGAATCATTTAGATAAGCTTTTTTTAAAAAAAATATTTTTATTTTTTTGGTGGTCCTTATTGTTTCCCTTATAAGAGCATGTTACTAATTATTTTTAAATAGTTCTCTTAATGTCAGTCTGGATATAGAGTTGTGCTTAGTAGTGTCAGCTTTGTTCTAATCATTTCTATGGAGTAAAGCTGGTGTTTTTGTTTTCAGGTCATGCATCTAGAAGATTTCAATGAAGGGGCCTTATTTTCTAATCTGACTCAAGGCCCCTATCCTCTACTCATTACTGTTACCATGCTTGCTCTTGACAGTGTATTCTATGTCCTCCTGGCTGTGTATCTTGATCAAGTCATTCCAGGTATGTGGTTGGTTACTGTAGAGATTCTAAAGTAATACTGCTCTTATAGGATCATTTAACTTTTTTTTCTCTCCTAGTCAGAGTATTTTAAGTAGTTGATGGTTTAATTTGCTTTTAAGTAATATATATATGCATATATTCACAGTATAATTTATGTTGTGTATTCACCAGCCACTAGTGGCCATAAGAATGTGTAATAGGAGAGATGTTTGTTTTGAAACTTCACATCTCAATCCTTTATTATTTTAAACTATTTTATTTTACCCTGTAAGATCCAAACCTGTGAACAGTCTTGTAACTCCACACACTTTCCTTCACCTTTTTAAAATTAAAATGCAGTTACATTATGTCCCTTTCACTTTCCTCCCCAGCTCTTTTCACCCCCCCAATTCATGGCCTCTTTTTTTATTGTAGTTACATCTATGTCTTTCTTTTGTCTGTGTAAGTATCTGTCTGAATGCACAAGTATGTAAATACAGCCTGCTGAGCCCCTGAAGTGTTGTTTGTGTATGATTTCTGGGCTGCCCATGTCACCCTTAATCTTTTAACCATGTGTTCTTGAGTTCCTCGTTACATCTTTCTGTATTTCAGGTCTGTCTAATATGCTCAGTACTACTTAATGTGATGTCGTTTAATTAATCATTACTATTTTTTTTGAGACAAGGCCTTACTCTATAATATTTTCTGATCTGGAACTTGGTGTGTAGTTTCTGCTGGTTTTAAACTCAGAATCTGTCTGCTTCTGCTTCCCAAGTGTTAGGATTCAGTGTGTGTGCTACCACACCCCTCTAATATGACTTTTAAAATTAAAATTAAGTAAAATAAGGTTATTTAATATGATTTTAAAAATGCTTTCAGAAATAATGTCTTATAATTCAGTTTCTAATTTCTATTTTTAGGGGAATTTGGCTTAAGGAGATCATCTTTATACTTTCTAAAACCATCATATTGGTCAAAAAACAAAAGAAATTATAAGGAGCTGTCAGAGAGCAACGTTAATGGGAATATTAGTCTTAGTGAAATTGTTGAGCCTGTTTCTTCAGAATTCATAGGAAAAGAAGCTATAAGGTATGATTCATTTTTTTTAGAAGAGTAGGTAGAATGGTTGATGGAAATTGTGACTTTTAAATTCTATAACATACTATCATAAAAGATATGGAATGAGGAAATTGACATTTGTAGGCAGTTTGATAATGCTGACATGAAATGACACTTGGTTTCTATCCCCTTTATTAACATAAAAAGCTTTTAATTAATGAAAGATGAAAATAATCTGTAAATTCCTTGAAACAAGTGCTTCACTTAGAGGTTGTCTTGGCATGACAAGGAGCGAGTGGCACACGAATAGAGAGCAACAGTGCAGATAATGGCTTCTTAGGAAGTGGGGTCCTTAGTGTCCGTGTTCTGTGCTGTTCCTTTTAGTAGGAAACTGGTTTATTGTTTTTCCTATTAAATATTTCAGCCTTTTCTTTCCTTTATTTTTTGTACGAGAATGCAAATTTATTTGTGTTCTGAACATGTGATTACAAAATATCCTTCTAGTTTCACCCATCCATTTTCCCCCCTAAATTTGAATATCTGTTACCCAAGTATGTGCATACATCACTGTCTTAATAGTGTGGAAAGTGTCTTATATTGCTAGAGATGCATATCTAGTTCAAAATCTAAAAGGTACAGCAATTAAGACAGCCTGGATAAAAATATACATGTAAGCACATGTAGTCATAAATTTTGTGTATATCTGTGTTTTTCAGAATAAGTGGTATTCAGAAGGCCTATAGAAAAAAAAACGAAAATGTGGAAGCTTTGAGAAGTAAGTAGCCTGGCCAGAATTTAGTCCATAGCATCATAATACACTGGAGAAGTTTAAACCTACCGTCGTGATTTTCTGTCTTGCCATTATAGATACTTTATGTGACTAATGTTGATAATAAAACTTAATAGCATGGGAGCTGATAAAGCCAGAAAGTGGTGTCTGTTAACATAAAAATAGCCAGTAGTTTGAACCAACTTATGTTCTGTTCTTTTACACTTACTATTGTGCACAGGGATGCATATTAGTTATCTCTTTTTCAGATTCTTTTTGTTGTGATGAACTGTCTTGAGAATTGGGGTGCATGTATATGTGTCAGTATCAGATCAGTAAAATACACATACCCTGTCATTTCTAATCTATGTGACTTTACTCTGGTAGGGTACAATGGTATGTTAGTATGGCTTTATTTTACATTTGCCCAGATGCTCCTTATCATTCTTTCACTGGGCATTTGAGTGTTCTTTTTTTCTAATGTACCTATTTAAAGTTTTCATTTTTTAGTATTTTAGGTTTATGGCATTTGTTAGGTAAAGGTATTCAAATATCTTAGTCTAATCTGAAGCATGCCTTTTGGTTCTAAACAGTGTGTTTTCATGAGCATATGCAAATTCTTAATTTAAATTAGGCCCAAAATATGAGTCTATCATTTGTGGCCACAGTACTATTAATGATAAATGATTCTTTAATTCTTTTACTTAACATTAAAGGTTAGCTATAGCCTCCAATGTGAATTATTCAACTAGAAGTTATTGCCAGTGCCAAAAAGCAGGAGAAGGAAATAAATGACACCCAGGTTGTAAAGGAACCAGTGAAACCAACATATTTGCAGACGAAATTAGTCTCTGTAATAAACACAGTAAAACTAAACGTGTTCAGAAAGGTGAAAGGGTGCCAGATAAGTATATGTAAAAATCAATTGTGTGTCTGCATTCCAACTAAATAACTAACTAAACAAGTTAAAGTTAAAATAAAGATCACTATTCACTGTAGCATCAAAAATACTATGCACTTAATAGATAAATCGACAAAAATGTTAATGATTTGTATCTTAAGAAGTACAGAACATTTCTGACAAAAGTTTAAGGACAGGTTAAGATACCATGTTTAAGGATTGGAAGAATGAATGTGTAGATGGGAATTTTATCCAGATTTTATAGATTCACACTCAGTCAAAGTTAAATTATACTTTTTTATTTATTTTTAAAAATTAATTCTAAAATTATATATAAATTAAATGACTTAGAATTCCCCAAACAAATGTAAATAACCACAACAATAAATTTGGAGTTTAGTAATAACTTGTTTCAAGATTACAGTCATCAAGGCTTTTTTTGACATAAAAGAAATAGAAAGATCAGTGAAATAGAGAATACAGAAATATTCCTTATATTTTTATGGACACTTAAAATTTCATAAAGTTTAAAACAAAATTAGAAAAATATGAACTGTGACCCATGCTGTGCACTGTATACAAGACCTAGTGGAAAATGGGTCATACAACCAAATACAGAACATATGACAATAAAAGTTAAAGAATTAAAACTAGGAGAAATATTTTGAGTCTTGGTTAAACAAAAGTTTTATATGTATGGCTCCAAAAGCACAAACTGTAACTGATTGAAAATTGAAGTCTTATGCTCCTTGTAAGATACTGCTAAGGAAATGAAAAAAAGTAATAGACTGGAAGAAAGGTTTGTAAATCCTGTGTCCAACAAAGCACTTGTATCTAGAATATTGAAAAGTGCTTCAGAATTCAAAAATAAGAAAACAACAGCCTTTGTGTTCCAGTTCCACAGTTGTTGCTGTAATAAACACAATGAGCAAAAGCAACTTGGGGAAGAAAGGTTTTTCTCTCATCTTACACTTCAGTCCATCACTGAAGGAAGTCAGGGCAGGAATACAACCAGGAGCTGAAGCCAAAACCATGGAGCAACACTGCATGCAGGCTTGTTCTCCCTGGCTCATCTTTCTTACCTGAGCCAAGACTATCTGCCCAGAGGTGGCACTGCCCACCTCTGCTGCTGGTGGGTGTGCCCTCCCATACCAGTCAACAAGAGCAGGTCCCACAGACATGCCCACAGGCCAGTCTGAGGGAAGTAATCTGCCAATTGAAACTCCCTCAAAAAACCTGGGACTGTGTCAAGTTGACAGCTACCTGATGCTAAGGAGATAATGTATTAAATGGACAAAGTATTTAAAGAGGTATTTTACCACCGAAGAAAAATGGATAGCATATCAGCACATGGAATTATGTTAAATATTATTACTCATAAAGGCAATACAAATTTAAATCACCACGAGATAATTAAAATTGCAAATATTCATGATGCATATTAATGAGCATATAGGAAATGTATATTTTACTGAACTGTTAGTTGACATACGTTTTTGTGCATATGTATGTGTGCACAGATTATTGGTATATTACTTAGAGCTCATCTGAGGTAAATATATTTATGATCTTGTTAGAAGTTTCTTACTGAATCATTTTCTACATTATACTTTTAAGATCCTGTTTGATTTTTAAGAAACAAAGTTTTGCTATACAACCTAGTATAGTCTTGAATCCTTGATTGAGACCCTCTCTGCCTCTCTCACTTCCATCACTAACTTGGGTTACTGACTTGGAATATGAGACTTCCCTCCCCCTCCTCTTTTGTATTTTAGCTGTGGATGCAGAAACACAGCTCTCACTCAAAGGACTAGGAGAGTTTATTCTGGGGCCAAATATGAGTGATTATGGCCCAGGAACACAGATTTAAATTACCTCACATTTCATGTCAGAGTAATAAAAAAACACAGAAACTCAACAGTGAAGGGACTTTTCAAATATAAAGCAGGGTGGTGGGCTGCTATAGGCCTCAGGTGCTATCTGATGTACTCTTAGCTTGTTGGTTGGTAGTAGCTAGTGGTCTGTTAATACATTTCAAAGGATTTTACCTGCCAGTCACAGGAATGTTAGGTTAAACACAAAAGTGGGAATGGAGTGACTATTCCAGGGGCTCATGGTAGCCCAAGACAAATTATAATTAGGCTCTGGACCTATAACATTTCAGCTTCTACAGATCATGAAGTTCTAAACAGTTGGTCTGCCTTGCATGGTTGAGTGAACAGCGAGACTTCCACCAGGCTGCCAGGAGCATTCTTTCAGCCTTAGGGTTGTTTCTTGACAGCGCATTCCTGCTCTGTCATTTCAGCTGTTCATCTCTGTCCTCCTTTGATTGGTTATATATCCATCTAGTTATACATAATTCATTAAATTGAACCCTTAGGGGCTGGAGAGGTAGATGGCTTTGTAGTTTAGGAGCACTGGCTTTGTTTCCAGAGGACCTAGGTTCAATTCCTAGCATCTACATGGCAGTTCACAGTTGTCTGTAATTACGCTTCCAAGGGATGTGACACACATGCAGGCAGAACAACTGTGCACATAAAATGAAAATAAAAAATTACAAATTGAACCTTTTAAGTATTCTCTCAGCCATTCCTGTGCTTCTGATATCAATTCCTTGTTATGTTCTTTTTTGTTTCCACCATTTTAACATGTCTTCAGATACCTTTGTGAGATAAATTTCTGTTTTAATTTTATTGACAGTTTTTAAAAGTCAGTATATAGAAAATCTTCAAATATTTTGTGTATATCTTAAATCTTAGTGTTGGAACAAATCAATAACAGTTTATTTACATTTCCTGCCCTTCATACCACTATGTTGAGTCTTTAACCTGCTTAAACTATTTTGTTAACTTTATGTACTGAAACTTTTCTTCCTTAAGATTGCTTGGAATTACAAGTTACCTTATACAGCTGAACAAAATAAAAACCACATCTGAGCCTTCTTTTTTCCCCTGAACTAGATTTATCATTTGACATATATGAAGGTCAAATTACTGCATTACTGGGTCATAGTGGAACAGGAAAAAGTACATTGATGAATATTCTTTGTGGATTGTGCCCGCCTTCTGATGGTAAGAATTTTCTCACTTAAAAAAAAAACTCTTAAAAATTTTTTAAGTGCTATTAATGAAGGAGTCACAGTACATAGCTATTATTTGTCCTCTACATGTGTGCTAAATGATTTGGATCAGTGATTAGGGAAAGCTATTTCAATGTTGATGAAGAAATTTTTTCTTTATTATATATACTCATTTCTTAAATAAAAATTTGGCCCCATATTTAATAAAGTAAAAAATATAATTTTTAACCATTTATTTTTATTTACTTTATTATTTATTTTATATACCTTTTCCCATTACATATTTATATGTGTACATATGTGTAGTCCTTATCTTCATGGAAAAACAAATCAGTAAGTAACTAATTGGAAATTAAATTGCCATTATAAAAAACACAAGTATCTCAGTATGCATCTGAAGGAAAGAATGATAAATAGCAACACTGTCTACTAAAATAAAAACTTTAGGAGCAGTACCTCAAGATAGAATCTAAATCTGGGGCTATTTCATAGGTGTAAACTCTGCGGAATCCTTATGTTTCTGCAATTACCAAATAGTGTATCAGTGAAATAAATTTTATCATAAAGGGATCAGATTTTATTGAATCTGCATTTCAGCTTTGTAAAAGAGACTAGACCTTTAAAATTAGTGTGCCTTTTTTTTTTGCAATGTTCTCTGACATTAGTCCTAATGTCTTACACTTTAGACATATGGCTTTTTTTAGAGTTCTCCACACATTTTCACATGATTTAATGTTTTGTAAGTGGAGCATATTACGTTCAGCTGAGATCATAATAAAGCTGGAATTCAAGATATTATGTTCAAGACCATATAACCAGCTTGTGTAAAATTTGTAGATCTTATTTTATTATCTCATAGTGTCTAGAGGTGAAAGAAATCTTTGCTGAGCCATAAACAGTGTCACTGTAGATGTTTCATGTTAAGCTTGTAGTTTGTTGTTCTTCCTGCTATGTAATATGGAAGGAAAATGATTTTGAAATATAAGTGAAAACTCAACACCAATACTGTGTAAATGAGAATATATTGTATCTTCCAAATTTATATTAATTCTGGCTTTGCATATACGTTGTAGCAAACTAAGTTATTAGGTATATCAAAACATGCATTTTTTAACACTCAATGTCTTTAATGTAAATATAAATATTTTGCTTTTAGGGTTTGCCTCTATATATGGATACAGAGTCTCTGAAATAGATGAAATGTTTGAAGCAAGAAAAATGATTGGCATTTGTCCACAGTTAGATATAAACTTTGATGTTTTGACAGTAGAAGAAAATTTATCAATTTTGGCTTCAATCAAAGGAATCCCAGCCAACAATATAATACAAGAAGTATGTTATCCATATATAAACCATCACTGTATTTCCTATAAATTAATATTCTTTGTAATAATTGTACAATAAATATGCTTGAAAATCTAAACATATAAAACGTCTCTGGGCCAGTATGTAGAAAATGTGAAGAATTACCTGCCTTTGGAGTCCATACCTTAGCCCGTGTGAGTAATCCATTTTTCATCCGGAGGGCACTTACTTTCTCCTCCCTTCCCCATCTGGTCTGCCCTCTCCCGTCTTCTGCACATCACTCTCCCTGGCCTCAGTACACACAGAACCTTCAGACTCATCTGTTTCCTTCTTCATTATCAAGCAAGGCACAAAATTGAAACAGACTTCCCCCAAGAACCTTGTTACTATTATATGCAAAATTATGTATGATATTTGTAAAAGTTAAGCACATCCTATCATTTTAAAGTTGATATTAAAGTTAATTTTAAAATTATACTACTTAAATGATGCTTAAAACAGTACTTCAAAACTTAAGATATATAAAAAATAATTTGATGGATATGGAAATGATATGATCATTAAAATAACATTGTTCACACTTTACAGGTGCAAAAGGTTTTACTGGATTTGGATATGCAAGCCATCAAAGATAACCAGGCAAAAAAACTAAGTGGTGGCCAAAAAAGAAAACTATCTTTAGGAATTGCGGTTCTTGGGAATCCAAAGGTAAATACAATGTTAATTTCACTGATGAGATCATTTTACATTATATTAGGTAGGAAAGAAGGTCATGGGGCTGGAAATAAGGCTCACTGGTTAAGAGCGCTGGCTGCTCTTCCAGGGGACCTGCGTTGGATCTATTCCCAGCATCCATATAGCTACTTAGCTGTTTCTCTCTCCAGTTTCAGGGGGATCTGATACACTTTTCTGGCCTCTGGGGCACCAGGCATACATGCAGTACACACATGTGCATGCATGCAAAATACTCATATGTATAAAATAATAAATACATTTTTTTACAAAATTAAAACAAGAAAAAAATTAAAGGGATAATTAAGTTAGCAACTACCCAGGTGCACTGATTTTACCTGTGTTTATTTTATGCTGTTCTCTAGCTTGTAGAAACAGAAAAGCAACTTTGCCTTACACATAGTTAAAAAGCTCATGTGTGTTCTTACAGCAGAGAGCCTATGGAAACCTCCGTCCTCCTTTGTTCCTCCTTTCTGATATAGCATGGGATCAGGATGGATTCTGAATTTTCATTATCTGGGCTTTGTACTAGCATCCACTATCATAGTATTTAAATTAAAAACAACTTGAAGCCAGACTAGGTAGCACATGCCTGTAATGCAGCACTCAAGAGGCTGAGTCAGAACTCATGTTCAAGGCCAGTCTAGGCTACATAGTAAGAGTCTATTTTAATAAAAAGGTTTCCCTCAAAAAATAGAAAAAGTATCATCCCCCCAAAATGCTTCCCTCAAAATGCTATAGAAATTCTCTAAATAATCAATTGCTATGTATGCACATTCAATTACATATAGCAATATAGTTAATATTTGCCACTTTGTACAGTTGTCATATCAGTGTCTTACATATAAGTAACCAAGAAAAAGATCCACTTTCATTTATACAAGCTTTATATAACTGTATATGGGTGAGAATATTAACTTGAATTAGAGAAAATGTCTAGTATTCACCTAAGTTTTATTGGTTTTCTTTCTTTTTTCATATCCGTGTTCATTCAGATACTACTACTAGACGAACCAACAGCAGGGATGGATCCCTGCTCTCGCCATATTGTTTGGAATCTCCTTAAATACAGGAAGGCTAACAGGGTGACAGTATTCAGTACTCATTTTATGGATGAAGCTGACATTCTTGCTGGTGAGAATTTTGCTTTTAAAAGATAAGGTCACAAGCCTGAAGGGAGATAAACATGGAAATGCTAAATCCCAAGGAATAAATTTTTATCTAGTGGTGTACATGATAAACAAAAATTTTTAAAAATTAAAAATTATATATTTCTGTGTTCAGTGTTTCCAAATCATCCTCTGTTTCGGTGAGTTCATAAAAGAATTCATATCAAAGTTTCCATATTTTCATTCTCATTATATAATTAATTTATTATAGCAAAAGACTGTGAAGCAAAATTAGCAAAGTGCTGAATCACATGAGGCATAATCTGGAGGACGCCAGGCACAGATTTCCAGAGTCTCTTAATTTCTCCATGCTTTTCTTGTAACCATATTCATGAAATAGTGTCTTCTAGTTTCTTAGAGACTCAGTGTCTCAATGTCCATGGTCAAAGAGCTACTCTTTCTAACATAGAACATTTCTAGACACCCTAAAAGAAAAAGCGTTCTGCATAAACTATATATATATATTTGTGTGTAGAGTTTTTGACACTAATAGAAATCTTTCTCTGTCCAGATCCCCAGATACTAGTTAAGGGCCAGCTTTGTAAGCAGGTTGTTCTAAGGCAGGTTTCACTGGCCTGTGAACCATTTATGTACAGCTTTGTGTATGTGTGATTATATGTTTTTATATGTATGTATACACACACACACACCACACCACACACATACAGTCCAGGTTTAAGCTGGAATTGATTTCTAATAGTTAGAAGAGAGGCGTGAGAGTTGGAACTACTGTACCATAGTGGAGTGCAATAGATGGGTAAGCTCATTCATCTCTGCAGTATCTCAACCAAAAAGAATCCAGTGAACTAACCTTTTTATTTTTACTTTTATGTTTCCTTTTTTGTAATCAGGTTATACAGGAATCATGAAAACTCCTTTATTATAAGTTTCTTTAGGAAGATTCTGTGATATATGGAGTATGCTCTTTGGAGTAAGGCTGCCTGAGTACAGTTCCTGGCTTCATTATGTTAGTAGCTCCATAAATCATTCTAAACAGTGTATATTTGTCTTCTCTCAATATTCTTATCTGAAAAAATAGGTGATGATATCTAGTGTCTTCCTCATAAGGTTGTTGTGATGATTTAATGTGATGATATAATACTTGGATGTATGCCATAATTAACATAGCAATTGAAATGTGAATTCCACTTTGTAGATAGGAAAGCTGTCATATCACAAGGAATGCTGAAATGTGTTGGTTCTTCAATTTTCCTAAAAAGTAAATGGGGAATCGGCTACCGCCTGAGGTAACAACTTTCTTCTGTGACTTTATTCTCTTTGTGTTTTTGCTTGACCCACTGTTAGTATTTTTAAGGCTTGCTATTATTGTGTCTTAAACGTGTTTAGTGATATATTTTAAAACGCTCAGAATTTGGTTGTTTGTGGAGCAGTCATAAGATGATGAATTTGGCTTTCTCTAGCATGCACATTGACAGATACTGTGCCACAGAGTCGCTGTCCTCCCTGGTTAGGCAGCATATTCCTGCAGCTGCTGTGCTGCAACAGAATGACCAGCAGCTGGTATACAGCTTGCCTTTCAAAGACATGGACAAATTTTCAGGTATGTTTTTCAGTGTCTTGGTTGATTAGTACTTTTGTTTTGGAAATATGTTTTCCTGATTGCCTTTTTTGATTATTTTTCTTCTTTTTCCATTTATTATTATTATTAAAAATTTCCACCTCCTCCCCTCCTCCCATTTCCCTTCCC
>LOEQ01005975.1:61646-81364 GCA_001685075.1 Bramus lutescens | reverse complement strand
AGGGGAATGGGAGGAGGGGAGGAGGTGAAAATTTTTAATAATAATAAAAAAGATACTGGAAGAAAAAAATAAGTAAATGTAAAGAGCATTTAATCTTAAAATAACATGATTATGATAATGAAATTAGTTTTGAGTTTCAAGCCTCCTCCCAGATAATTTAAAATATCAATATGCTGAAATCTAAAAACAGAATGAATAAAAAATTCGGGGGAAAATGTGTATAAAACCACATACTGTCTTATTTAGTTATAATTTCTGTGATAAAATATTACGGCCAAAGAAACTTACATTGAAAAGGGGTTATTTCCTTATATTTCCACATCACTGTTCATCATCAAAGAAAGTCAGAATAGCAACTTAAACAGGGCAGGTGCCTGGAGGCAGAAGCTGATGCAGAGGCCATGGAAAGGAGCTGCATACTGGCTTGCAGCCCATGACTTGCTCAGCCTGCTTTCTTAAAGAATACAAGGCCAGGGACATAAACTCAGGAACAGCACCACCAGCAATGCCCTTGTCCCTCACCCTTTAATCACTAATTAAGAAAATGCTCTAAAGGCTTGTTTACGGCCATATTTTTGGAGACATTTTCTTATTCGTTCATTTATTTATTTCTTATACAATACATCCTGACTAAAGTTCCCCGCATGCACTCCTGCAAGTCTTCCACACACACCTACCCTCACTGCTAGATCCACTCCTCTGGTTCTCTTCAGAAAAGAACACACGTCCTAAGGATATCAGCTGAACACAGTACACCAAATCAGGGCTTGGCACGGCTACCCAGTAGGGCAAAAGGATACCAAGAGAATTGAAAGAAATCAGAGACACCCTCATTCCCACTGTTAGGAGTCCCACAAAATCACCAAGCTAACAACCATAACATATTTGCTAAGGTTCTACTATAGACCCTTGCAGGCTCCATGATTGCCCCGTCTCTGTAAACACCTATGCATTCTGCAAAGTTATGTCTATGAGCCAAGTTCTCCTGGTATCCTCCATCCCTCTGGCACCTGAAATTCTTCCTTCCCCTCTTCTGTTGGGTTCTCAGAGCTCTGAATAGAGGGACCTGCTGCTTTGGGTGTGCAGTACTTTCTGTTCATATGCTCCAGTAGATAAAAGATGGTGTGGATGCTTGGGTGGACCAGCTCATAACCCTGATTCTGGGCTTGGGTCGTTGCTGGTTTGATCAGACCTCCAGTGTTCCCTTGTCCTCACCACCAGGGTACATTGCCCTCCTGCATTGCCCTGGCTAGTTCACTCTGGCAGCAACAAGCAAGAGACAGGTCCAGTTCTCCTGCTCTCATGTTTTCAGGGTCACTTCTCCCCGACCCACACTTTCGGAGAGCTCTACTGTGTTACCTATGCATGGCTTTGGGCTCAATCTCCTGAGTGCTGCAGCTGAAGAGGTGCAGTGGCAGCTCTTCAGGTTTCATGACCTCAGAATCGGCTCTCCCACCTGCCTGGGGTGTTGATGGGGAGAAGGGCATCTCTCCTCCTGCCAGTGTTGTCACATGACAGATTGCCGGTAATGGGGACAATTCTCCCATACTCACCACTTTGGGGCTAGCTCACCCACATCTCTGCTGAAAGAAAGCAAATCTTAACTGTTTTTTCTAGATACATTAATTTATACTCAATCTGCAAATTGCACTTTCCGTTAACACAATGCTACTTTTATAATAATTAGATTATTTTAATGTCTTCAAAGGCATATATTGTGGCTTGTCCTGAGTTCTTTCAGTTGCCACTTAGGTCTTGAAGACGACCTGTTGCCTTTATTTCTTTCGAGGTACACCCTAGAGACTTTTATATGTCACATTCCTCATTCTGTCTGAAGCAGCTCTGTTGCTGTATTCCATAGTCACTGGATAAGAATTATTTTCAATCCACTAAATTTAATAACAGGAATTTTTTCATACAGAGCTCCATGTTCACGTTGAATTGCACATGGAAACCTTACTTTTAGATCACAGGTTGTAAAAGCACTTTAGATTGGTTTCATTCTGGAAATTGATTAAAAAACAATGGTAGAAAGCAAGCAGTGCCTCAAATTAAATGTCGTGTCAAGATATCCTTCAGGGAGATGATGGATGACACAGGGGTCTGAAATCTTTTTGTTTCACAGGAAAGTTTAATTTCTTTGATACATTTTTAAACATTAGTCTTGGCTGCAGTAACAATGTTTACAAATATCCAGCAAACTAGAATGTCTTTCATTTTTCTATTTAAATGCTTGGAATTCCTCAAGGATACTTCTATTTCAAACTATGAAATAATGGTGAAAAACATTTTTGTAGAGTGTAACACTACTACAGAAATTCTGATATGATAAAATATGATTGATTCATGATTATTATACAATTACAGGAAGTAATCATTAAACTTGCCTGAACCATAAATGTATTTCTTCTCCTTGTAAAGAAGATGGACTTTTGTATGAGATATAAACAATCAGTTTTATTTGCTGTTGAATATCTGAAAATCACTAACAACCTCTGTTGCTAACATTACATCATAAATAGTTATTCACAATAAAAAACTGATATTAATATATGCAATATAATTTGGGGTAAAAGTAGATATCCAAAACCAGTATTTATTCATTTCTATTTTCTATATCTTTAATGTTTCTTTCCCAAATTAACTTAATATATTTTAAGGTGATTTTCCTTTAACATTAAAAATCCAATTTATTTCAAGTTCCTCTTTATTTTTTCTAATCATTGACACTGTCATTTACTTCATTAGCCTTCTTAATCTTATGTTCCGGAGAAATGTGCTTGAGTACTGTTGCGCCTCTAGTGCTCAATCTGTGATAACCAGCCTTTGAATTTCAGTGAAATAATAGAGTCCATTCAATGTAAATTGTCCTTTCTTCTCTGAGTTCACACTAATCTCACACCTATTTCATAAATCAACTATAGCTATATATTGTTAACTCAGCTAAGACCCATGTGTTTATGTATGTTTTTACTACACTGAAAGTCTTTTAGATTGAGTTCATATAACTACTTGTGGTTCAGTTGATAGACTCAGCAATAACTTAGGTCACTCTTACCAGAGTCCTTAAAAAATAATGTGAAACGTAGGCTTTTGTGTTTCCTATCAGGTTATGGGATCAAAGGTAACACAGAAGCCACCTATTCTAGAAAGCATAGGTAGACAGAGGGTAATGCAACCTGTATCATATTTGAGTTAATAAAAATAACTTCTTTTTGAGCACAAGAAATTCAGTGTTGGAAATTTCAGAATACCCATCCGTACGCTCATAATTTTGATTTTTTTGAATTTTTTTATTCAAAATTCATTTTTTTCTCATACAATGTATCCTGATTAAAGCTTCCCCTCCCTCCACACCTGCCATTTCCTCCTCCCCTACAGTTCCCACCAGATCTACTATATTTTGGTCTTTAATTTGAAAGGAAGAGGATTCTAAGAGATAATAACCAAACATGAAAAGCTAAAATAAAATAAGTTGATGCAGAACCTTTCATACCAATGTTGAGTTTCAACCCAACAGGAGGAAAGTAGTATCAAGAGCAGGTATGAGAGTCAAAGATTCACTTTTTCTCACTGTAATTAAACTAATAAAAATATGAGCTAGTAGCTATAATTTATAAGTAGAGAAACTAATGCAGATAGATGTAGACACTGTGCTTAAAGCTTTAGTCTCTGTGAACTCCTATGGGCCTTGCTTATGATTCAGATGACTTTGTTCTCCTGGTATCGTCTTACACCCTTTATATCCTTTTTTTTCACAGAATTTTCTGAATTCTGAGGTAAGGGATTTGATGGAGATCTCCAATTTAGGCTCTCACTCCTTATAATGTCTGGCTGTGGGCCTCTGCACGTGTTACCACTAGCTGCTAGAGGAAGCCTCTCTGATGATGACTGGACAAGGTGGTGATCTATGAGCATGACAGAACTTTATTAAGAATCATTTTATTATTAGACCAATTGTGCTTAGTTTTAAAGAAGGTCTCTGGGATGTCTAGTCTCAACTTCTTGATTACTCGAGTAGTATCAGGTGTGGGTTTCTTAGGTCAAATCAGGCATCATTGGCCAATCCCCCAAATTTTGTGCCACCATTTCCGTACCATATTATGCAGGCAGGGATTTTAGGTCAATGGTTTTGTGAAAGGGTTGGTGCATGTAGTTTCCATAGAACCTTCCTATAGCAAAGAACCTATAACTTATGGGCGATGGCTTCAGGTAGGCACTGACTCAACTTCTACATTTTCAATGAGTTGTTTAAGTGTTGTCCTTGGTAAAGCAGCTCCCCCCCGCCATATTTTTTCCCAGAGAAATCTTTTGTCTTAGTAACAGCCTGGGTTGTTTGGGGATTTTCATGGTATCTTAGCCAATAACTCAATTGAATACGATCTAATACTGTCCTTAGAAACCTCATCTTACTACCTGAGATGTCACATTCATTCTCCATATCCTGTATCACTAAGATTCCTCATTTTAATCACCTTCACATATTTCAGGTTTTTATTGCAGTAGGTTTCTACACCATACCCAAAATATCAACCCAATTACACCATGTCACCCTCACTCTTTGTATTGGTGAAATTTTCTGTAAATGTCTCTTAAGTTTAGGTGTTTTGTGAAGTCTGTTATCTACATTATATCTCTGATTTGTTATTGTCTAGATGACATTTCATTGGTGAGATTGTGGTATTGAATCCTCCTATTATCAGTATGGGAGTGTCAAACATATGGTTTAGGTTATAATGCTTTTTTTAATAAAACACACTTGAGGCATAGTTATTAATTTGGGAGATAGTTCCCTTGATGAGTAAGTAGTGTCCTTCCCTATCTGTTTTGATTCATTTTAGTTTTCAATCCTTTTTTTTGATATTAGAATAGTTACACTAGCTTTCTTCTTGAGTCCATTTGCTTAGGAAATCTACTCTACCTTGATGTGGAGAAGCGTCTCTTGAATATAGAGGTAGGATAGATCCCGTCTTTGTACTGTTTTTGTTAGTCTCTGTCTTTTGATTTGGTGAGACCATGGATATTGAAAAATATCAGTGACCAGTTATTGGTGATTCTGGATTTTTGCTGTTGTTATTGGTGGTGAGTTATGAATATGCAGATGTGTGAGTTGTGTGTATATGTGAGTGTGCTTTCCTTCTTTTGATTTTAGTTGCAGGAGAACATTTGGTGTATTTTCACGGTTAGTTAACTTCCTCAAGTTGGAGTTTTCCTTATAGCACCTTCTATCAGGTTGGATTTATATATTATGGAATACCTTATTTTTTCATGTATGATAATTGAAAATTTTGATGGTTTTAATAATCTGGACTGATATTGGTGTTCTCTTAGAGCCTGCAGAACATCTGTTCAGTTTCTTCTTGCTTTTGTACAATCTCTATTTAGAAGTTGGCTGTAATTCTAATAGGTCTTATTTTGATGTTGCTTTGTTGTGTAATTATTTTACCTTGCAGCTTTTAATATTCACTCTTTGTTCTCTATGTTTAATGTCTGATTAATATGTAATGAAGGCACTTTCTTATGTAGTCCAATATATTTGGATTTCTGTCAGTTTCTTGTAAGTTCTCTTCTTTAGTTAGAAAAGATTTTTCTATAATTTCCTTGAAAACATTGAACTGGGTTTCTTCTCCTTTCTCTATTATTCCAAGGTTTGGTCTTTGTATAGTATTCCTGATTTCCTTGAAGTTTTGTGTCAGGAGTTTTTTTGTTTAACATTTTCTTTGACTGGTGTGTCTATTTCTTTGATGCCTGAGATTCTATCTTTTATATTTTGTTGGTGAGGACTGCCTTTGTAAGTTCTGTTTTATTTCTTAAATTTTCATTTTTAGAGTTCCTTCAGTTTTTGTTCATTGATTCTATTTCCAAATGCAAGTCTTGAACAATTTTATATACTCCTTCCACAATATTTGTGGGTTTTTTATTTCTTAAGAGATTTATTCATTCCCTCTTTATGGACCTCTATTATATTCATAAAAGCACTTTTCAGGTCTTTTACATTATTTTTTCATCTATGTTAGGATATTCAGAGACTGATATTGTAGGATAGCTGAGTCCTTGTGGTGACATATTGCCATGGCTGTTGATAATTTTGCCTTTATGCTGGTTTCACAGCATGTGGGTTTGGGATGACTAAAGTCTGGGTGATGATTCCTGGATTTGTCTTTGTTGGGCAAGGGTTTTCTTTCTTGGTTTCTGCTTCCTTTCTGGATTTTAGAAGAGTACAATAGATGTCTGTTGCTAGTTTCCCTATATCCTGTTCAGTAGGTATGTTCTCAGGGAATGCCTGCTGGTATTGGAGAATGGGTAGCTGGGATGATGGAAGAGAGGTTGGAGGAGAAGGTCTTTGTGATCTCTTGGAGATTGACTCAGAAAGGAAAGGGAGACCACAACAGGTTACAGTTACAGAGATGGGGATGAGAGTAAGGGGACTTTATCTCATGAGCGGTAGGAGATGTGTGGGTCTGCTTTCATTGTACCTATTGCTCTGGGAGGAACCTATTGCTCTTGGGACAGCAGGGGCTGTCACTCAAGTTTGGTCATTGACAGGGCACCAACTGGGGGACAGGAGATTAGGCAGGGATAGATAGTGGGATACCCAGAAGACTACAGCTTGTGTTCTGTTTCAGTGCTTGGGACAAGACAGGGAGAACGGAGGAACAGAGAGAGGAGGAGGTTGGTGGGCAGCCTATCTTGTTTCCTGACAGGCATGGCTTATGATTTTACAAAATGTTACCTGCTAGAGTTGGTGGTTGGGATACAGGGACAACTATCTGTAGGAGGTTAAGAGGGAATGGACTATAGGATCTATGTAGACAGAAGTTTCTATCCTACCCAGTATCACAGCTGTTCAGCCCCAAGGAAACACACAGAGGTTTATATTAATTATAAATTTTTTGGTCTATTACCTCAGGCTTATTTTTAAGTAGCGCCTGCAACTTAAATTAACCCATCATTAACTGACTTGGTACCTTTTATCAGGGCAGCACTCTCATCTTGCTTCCTCTGCATCTGTTTGTTGACTCACTCTCTGACATTTCTCTTCTCAGAATTTTCTTAGTCTGGTTGTTCTGTCTATATTTCCTATCTGGCTACTGGCCAATCAGTGTTTTATTAAACCAATATTAGTGACAAATCTTCACAGTGTACAAAAGCAATATTTTACAGCGGATCCACAAAGGTGTGGATGGGGTGAGGGAAGGCTTCAGGTGCTATTTTCTTGCACTGCTAGAGACAAGATAACTCTACTTAAAGTGTTTATTTTATTTTTGAGATTAAAATTTAGTTAAAACATTTCCCTTCTCTTTTTATCCTCCAAATCCTCTTTTATAACACTCCTCACTCTCCTTTAAATTAATAGTCTTTTGTTCACTAATTATTATTGCATGCATTTTTGGTTTTTATGTATAACATAAACCATGAATGATAATTAATTATTTGTTCTCTTATATCTAAGTATGAGTCAAAAATAGACTTTTAATATATCAAGTAGGTTTACTCACAAGAGCAAACACATTTACAATACCATTCCCAAATGGAAATATCTTCCCTCTGAGAAATACAAAAAAATTGCATAGTACAGATTATTTTCTAAAACTTACCCTAATTTTATTCTGTATTCCTATGAAATTAGGCATATTTCTTATTTTTGATAATCTGCAACAAAATATTGTTGTCCATAATACATCTGCAACAAAATATTGTAGACCACAATACATCCCTTCTACTCTAGCATAAAGTGGAAAAAATATGACATAACTTGATAAATACCTTAGATTGTTACAGATAAAAGACATTTCTTTTTCTTTCTTTTTTTTACCCCAACAAGCTTGTCAGTTTGGTCTTATTTAATTGGAAACTGATGTAGTTCAAAAGAAGAACATCAAAAGAAGTCTTTCTTTATACAAATATTCATCACTTAAAACCTTCTGGGATCAAAAGAGAATTTGAATAAAACATACCACAATATTACCTGAAACCAGAGATGAAGGAATATGGGGAATATTGCCAGCGCCAGTGAGCTAGCAAAGGGTTAATTGGAGTAATAGAGAATTTCGTGATCTCTTCGATGATTCTTTGTCATGAATGCTATAGAATTTTACTGATCCCTATACAGAACATGGGAGGAAGAGATACTCTTGCACTTTCTCATGTGTCCTAATTAAGATATGTGCAATGCAGTGCTAGGAAGCACATCTGTCTCATCCTTAAAATAGGAAGAGAAGAAATGACAAAGTAGCAAAGCCACTGTCAGGATGATATTACACCAGTTTACTCGCATGAGGACAAAGTGTAGAAACAGAAAATAATTACTTTAGATAAAATCCAGGAGGAGATACTTCTATAAGAGACCTGATCAAATTGCTGATGCATTTTGACAAAAAATTTGTTTTAGATATAAATTTGTAAAATGTAATTCTGGATTTAGATGCATATTTAAAGTAAAATAAACTGTATTTCCATGTCCTTTATAAACATATACATCATAAAGCAAGAGAAATAAGGGGGTGCTCATTGTGATAAAAGTTAACAAGACTAGATTACGCAAGCTGTAATGAAGAACAGAATGAGGCCAGGTGATGTGAACACTGATGCTGAAACCCCACAGATGTTAACCAAAGGAAATCACAGACCAAACTAAAACTTTAATGTAAATGTGGATGTAATATGTAGAAAATGTGAAAATTTGGCCTGAGTGAAGCAATGTGATTTGAGAAATTGTTGACTTGCAAAGGAAAGAAAACAAATGGCAGTGCAGCGGTGGTACCAGAAGATCAAGTGTAACTTATGACTCAACTTGAAGGTAGTCTTTCTCCCCAACCACAGCAAACTCCCTGATGAATGTAAATAGCAAAAGTGCTTTACAGTCTGCAAATCAAGTGTCTGGTGGAACTTTTCCTTCTGGCTTTATACTTAGAAAGAGCCAAGGTTTGTTGTAGAAGGTATGTTATTGTTAACAGCAAAAATACCATATGCATTTACTGCCTTGTTTTATTATGTATTGCTACACTTCAATTTTCACATTAAGGTCTGTAATGTTTTGACTGGAAATGATCTTTCTGGCAGGTCTGTGACACCATGAACTGAACTTTCTCTCCCATCTAATACTTTGTATTGATTTAGATAAAAACGATTTGTTGTTTTCTTTTTGTAGGTATAAACTAAAACTTTTTCAAGCCTTTTCCTTAACAGCAAGCTTAACCTCCTAATAATTTCCTTTGAACCTTACTAGATGTTTTGTGTTTTCTGTGGACTTGGTGTGGAGATAAGTTTTACAAGCTTTTCTTTTTTTTTTCAATATATTCTTTGTGTCTTTTACAGCTTGCATCTTGACACCATTCATTTGCACATCATTTGCATCTGACCTTTGCTCTTGCACCATTCCCAAATAGAACAAAATATAAGAGAAAAGAGAGAAAAATAAAAAAAAAATATCTCCTCAATGAAGCTGCAACATGACACAGTGAGTCACTCAGTAAACCCCTTTGGTCATATATTTTTACTTGTTACTATTCTTAGAAAAGATTCATTGGCCTTGTTCGAGGCCTTTGGTTTTTACTATACTATTGGTGCTTTGCCCTCAATAGGACAATTCTAGAATAGTGCATTGATGCTCTGTGTTGTGGATATCCTGCAGTTTTAAGTTTGTAGGTCAGGTCCTTTCACTTGCCAGAGAAGAATGTAGATGGTGTGGATGTTTGTGTGGGCCAAGTCATAACCCTGGTTCTGGAACTGGTTAACTACAGGTTTGGTCCAATTACCAGTTCTTCCCTGTCGTCACCAGGGTAAGCTCCCCAGCATTGCTTGTCTAATTCACTCCTTGCAGCAATGAGGAGCAATGTGTCCAGTTCTGTTGCTTTCTTGCCTTCAGGTTTGGCTCTCCCACACCTATACCATGAAGTCCAGATCTATGATGCTACCAAGGTGAGCTACATAGGGTAGTTTCTTGCCCAAATGCTCAACCAACTCTATTAGGAGCCTCTTCAATGCACATCTTCCTATTGAAGCAGATTAGTTAGTGCTGTCAGGAGCAGAAGTGTCTCATTGTCATTACAAGTCCTATGTTTTTTATAACATTTCAAATGGCATATTCTCTTAGTCTTTGGAAGGTTTGAAGAATAACTATTTATCTGAAATAAATCACTGTACATCTAGAAACCTAACTAGCATGACTACAGGCTTGACTATTATCTATTAATCTGTATTTCTTAATTATACATTATACTTTTAATGAGCTAAGAAAACACAATACTTTAATCAAGAGCAAAAATATACATATAAAAAATTGACCTAAAATATCTATCAAGAAACCAATATTCATACCAATGCAAATTTCTATGGGATATAGTTTTTAAGTGTAAGCAATACTTGGGAATTTGGACATAGTTCTCTAGAACTGCTTCCTATTTTTTGTTGGGTGAAGCATTTTCTTTTGGGGGGTTCACCTTTCAGGATCTCTTGATCCATCAAAGCACATTAATCTGGAAGGAATTCACAGATTCTCTTCTTTTGTGGAAACAAAAGTAGAACCCTCCTTCCAAAACAACATATTCTTAGACCCATTTTGAAGTCAAGACCCCTCCAAAATATACAGGTTGATTTACCTTAGCAGTCTGTACAATGAAATGTCTCTCTGTACTTGGCTCATTCACAGTCAAAAACTTCTAAAAAACACAATAATAAACATAATCCAGACACTCTGTGTGCATTTCATCTTTATGTGGCTTGTTTCTCTTACTATATTACTTTTTCTACAATAATTTTAATATCTTATTCTTAATCTATGACCATCTGTACTTGTTTATATTATAGTTGTCTATACTTTTTCCTCTCTCTCTCTCTCTCTCAAGCCTACATACATTTATCCAACACTATGACCCAGATATAGGTCTTTTCCATATCGTTTTGTCTTTATTGCATGCATATCTGTAATTATGTTTTGACTAAGAGCACTTGTTTAAAATGCTAATTGGGCATGGCTAGGACCAACTTTATGGTCTTGCAGGTTGTTTCTGCCTAGACCAACATGGTGGAGGCAGGTTTTCTACCTTAAGAGCAATGCACATTGCACATTTTCAGGCACATGGTGGCTCTATGTTGCCATTAAACAAGTTGTAGCACTCGGCTCACAAACCCATTTAAATGCTCCATAGTTGGACCTCCCAAAAGAGTCAGAGACATTTGTCCTGGTGAACCAGGAAGCCACAGGTTTTTTTTTGTATTGTTTTGTTTGTTTGTTTGTTTTTGTTGTTGTTTGTTTTGTTTTGTTTTTAAAAAAAGAAGCTGCACTGTAATTACTGCTAAAGCTGAGTTAGGAAACCTCTTAAAGGAGCTACATCTCTGATTTCTGCCAGCAAAAAAAGAAAGAAGCTATGTTAAATTTTGCTGCTATTGTTGTTGTTATTGTGTGTGTGTGTGTGTGTAATTCCTTTTCAAGTTCTCTCAGGTTTTTAAGTAGATTTAGTTGACCACGTTGGCTCCAATCTCTATATATCTTTTCCAGCCTGGCTATATTCTGTTAAGCCATTGGCTGAAAGCAGCTTCTTTATTCATTAACCAATCATAGCAACACATATACAGAAGGACTTCACACATCACTGTACTGCCTAGGTGATGGCGAAGGCCTGCTTTCCTGACAGCTGCAGCTCGTAAGCAGAGGGTCAGCTTCCTCTTCTGTTGCAGGTGGTAAAGGATAAGATGTAATGATATTTCATGTGTATTTTAATAAATGAAGCTTTCCTGAATGTCAGAGACTAAAATAGCTGCCCCTGCTCAGCCTTACAGACCAGCCAGTGGTGACACACACCATTAATTCCAGTAGCCACACTAGTTGCCGTAACAACCACCTGGGATAGTTGTGTAGGCCTTTAATCCCAGTCCTAGAGAAGAATATAAGATTGGAGGAGATACCTCTCACACACACTGTCTCATTCTGAGATTCCTGGAATGCAGGATGGACATTTCGGACTGAGGTAAAGGTAAGAGCCATGCTAGCTCTTTTGCTTTTCTGACCTTCAGGTTAAACCCCAATTTATGTTTCTGTGTTTTTATTAATCATGCTACAATGAGGGGTAAGGGGTTATATATCTCTATTTCCTCTCACAATGCCCCCTGACTGATGAGAAATGGGGGCAGCTTGTAAGGTTTTCTTAATGCAACTATTTCTTTACATTTCAAATATTAGTATGTTAATCCTAATTTACTTCTGAAACATTATGTATATTAACCTATATTAATATAAAATGGTATGTATATATCATGCAATAAGAATACTAGCCTCAGAACTAATTTCCATAAGTAAGTTTTAGCAAATTACCTTACTATTATTGATTTCTATTATCAAGATAAAATATTACTAGTTATTAATAATGACTTGATATATTCACACAATAATATAGTGAAATCAGCATTTTATTCTCATATGATTAGACCAATCATATCCATTTAATATTCTGTCATTCATAATTCTAATAGTACACTATTACATAAGAAACTCTCAATGTTGTCACTTGACTTTGCCCTCCAAATTCATGTATTAAAACTTGACCTTCCTTATAGTTATGCTGTAAATGGTACTTAGTGATAGAATTTTGAGATCATGGCCTCATCATCCTCTTAAATGAATTAAAGTCATTATTGTAGCAATATGTTACTACAGAAAAGAGAACCATTTCTCTTTTCTTAGGCTCATTCACCTACTGGTTACTAATCTGATCTAGAGGGACACACATATTTCTTTCTACATACCTCTACTGCATTGCTACAATAATGACTTTAATTCATTTAAGAAGATGGTCAGGCTAAGGTCTCAAAGTCTAATCAGTACGTTCCATCTAAAATATAACTAATATGAAGGAAAATAATATATGGACAGATCCTGGGTTATTAGTATTAGACTCACCAACCCCTAAAAGCATGAACAGACAAACTTTAAAAAAAAATAAACCGGTTATTCTTTAACATCTATTACCTCATCACTATAGAAGTGAAAATGGACTGAATTTTAGCTAAGAAGATAAAAAATGGGTGTAAGGAGTTAGGGCTTTATAGACTAAAATCATAGATCTTAGTAATTTTCTGTAAAAAATAAAAAATAAATAAGTGAGTTTCTTAAAAGGCCATTTCCAGAAAACTCTCCTACTCATTCTGGACTGCATTTCCAGGAAAACAAATAATTATGTCAAATTCTGTGTATTAACTTTTCCTGGTAAGTCAGTTATTGGTAAAACTAAAGATCTTGCTGAGAGTCAAACAAGATGATTCATAAGCATATTATCCTTTAACTTTTCTTAGAAGTAAAAAAAGCAAGAAAATGGAAAAAGTTAAACTTTACTAAGACCTTTTAAAAAATATTCTTGATTTATTTGAAAATTTCATGTATTTATATAGTACATTCTAACAATCCCATCCCCATCTTTGCTACTTGCCCTTTATGGCCACCTTTATGGCTACCACACAAATTACCTTTCCACAGTTCTATCTTTATTTGTTGCTTGTTTGTTTTTGAGATCCACTGTGTTTAAGTGAAGCAACCTTTGAATCGTGGGTTTAGACCTATCCACTGTAGCTTGCTTAACTCCTCAATAAGCACATAGACAATGAAACTCAGTTATTTTTTCCCCAACCCCTATCTGTAGCAGTAGTTCAATAGTGCATAGAGTGTTTAGAGACCCTCTCCAATCCATATGCTTAGGTCCTGTCTTGTACAGTTTCACAAAGACAGCCACAGCTACTCTGAGTTCATGAATGAATTGGCTCTGACGTGCCCAGAAGATTGTTTCATAGCCCATGTCCCAATATTTTGAATCATATTCTTTCTGCCCTGTCTACTTTTGTCTTTAGTTGTGATATTATCATTATCCTACTTAGAGTTGAGATTTCTGTTCTCATACTCAGCAGTGTCTTTAGCCATGTGTGTCTCAGCTTTCACTATTATTCATTGCTAAAAGAAGCGTCTATGCAGAAATGCTAGGAACAATATTTGTCTGTGAGATGATCCCTCTAATTGGTAACCCAATGAAAAACAAACATTTCCTTTTGAAGTTATATATACACAAGACACATTCAGTAGTACCAGGAGTCTGCATTTAGATATTTATGTATATTTGTATGTATGTAACATTAGCAAAAGTGTCCATCAATTTGATAAAGAGTGACACAGGAGGGGTTAGTAGGAGGAGACATGGGAGGGGTTTGAGGGTTGATAAGGAATGGGGAAGTGATACAATTATATTTTAATATTGTTTTGTAAAAAAATAAATGTTAACACACTTTCAAATCTATATATGCCTCTGACTAACAAACCAACACATTCTGTCAACTTTTGTTAAGGCATGGTTTCTACCAAAATACACCATAATTTCTTTGTAACATGATAATCTAAATATTTTTGGTTTTAGAAGACAAAGCCACATCTTAATTATAACTGAATGCCTGATAGTTAAAATTATTTCTTCAAGCTTCTTAGTAATTTTAACTGAATCAATTACTAATTAATAAGAGTGTTAGAAAGGTTTTATTTGTTTACATGATTGTTTTGGAACTCTTGGGGAATCGAGACCAGAGCTTCATTCATGCTAGGAAGGACTCTACCACAGAGCTACCTGTTCAAACAGAAAATTCATCTTATTTGTTTATTTTTGTATGCACAATTGCGCTTTTGCAATATACTCTATTAGAAGTCTCATCTTTTAATGACAAGTTTTAATCTTGTAACTGTTTTTATTCATCTTTAAACAACTGTGAAACTCTGTCTTATACCCTGAAGTGACTTGTGAATACTATTACATTTTCTTAGTTCAGTACTCATGAATAAAATAATTTATATTCACATATAGATAAATGTCCTGAAACCAATTTAGCTGACTTTGTAATCCTACTGGGTTTCAACAGTGAGGGGTTATATACTATTTTCATGCATAGTTTAGAGGTCAGTGAAAAAAGTATTCATCCTCGATAACTTACATAGTATCTTATGCCTGACTTATGTGGCATCTGTGTTTTTAATATTTGTGAATCTATTTTCTTGTTCCAAGGGTTGAACTCTCAGGTCTTACATATAATGGGAAAATTTCAAAAAATTCCATCATATTAATGGTTTATATTACACAACAAACAGTTGATAGCACAGATACTTTAAGAATATGCCTATATAAATGTTCTCATATACAAATAAAAATGATATTCTACTGAATTTTGAAAAAAATTTTCAGATGCCTACAAATTATCCTAAAATATGAAAACCACATACCATACTATCAATGCTTAACACACTAAAATAATAAAATTAGAACATGAAAAACATTAAATGATAATTTTTTGTATAATACTTTATTAATTGGCTTTTTATAATGCATGACAGTATTTCCTTTTGAAATTACCAGATCATAATGTTCAGAAATGAATATGTATGTGTGTCTTAGATCAGCTTTCTGTTACATAGACAGTCTCCAATTTTAATATAAAAATAAAAAAGTCTAGTAAAAATTAGAAAATCATAGAAAAGGTGAAGAACCGTATTCTTATTTCCAATATTATTAGATTAAAATTTCAATTTTTCAATAACAACAACACTGAAAGTAATACAAGAACACAGAAATTTTGGTGACTAGAATGTTAAACAAATTGTTTATAAAATTGACACAATGATATACATATAACCACACACATGCACTTGTATATATACTCCCACATAATCCCCATACATGTATCTTATATATAAATATATATGTATATATGTCACAATTTTGTAAAAATATGTTAAAGTAATATGGGAATAGTCAAGCAACATAAGGAAAATCTAGACAAAAAGATAAAATAAATATAAAATTTTAAATGGAAACAAACAAAATTTTTAAAAGAAGTCAATTACAAAAGTTATTGAAGAGATTTGTAAAGCTTATTTTTTATGTAATCTTGAATACATAAAGAAATATCAAACCTTGGACTTCCCACAGGGCAAGAAACCCTGACTGCTCTTAGGACTGGAGAGGGAGGGGGAGAGGGAGTGTAGGGGGGTAGGGGGAGGAAAATGGGAGGAGGGGAGAAAGTGGTAATTTTTAATAAATACAAAAATAAATATCTATAATAAACAATGCCTTTGGGTCAATGCCCAGCATAATATACATAAATATTTTGGTTCTTAAAAATCATTGCTCTATGGTTTATTAACAATTTTCTATCTGATAAAACTGACCCTTGGAGGTGAGAAAGCTATGAGTTCCCAGATATACAAAATCTGAGTTAAGTTTACTGCCAGTTAAACTGCTCAAACATAATATGCAATAGGAAATAAAATTAGCATGGCAGATCACTGAAGGTATGTAAAAAAGTAAACATCTAAATAGAAGCCATCACTAGGGCAGTGATTCTCAACCTTCCTAATGCTGTGAGTCTTTAATACAGTTCCTCAAGTTCTAGTGACCCCAAACAACAACATTATATCCAGGGCTACTACATGCCTGTAATTTTGCTGTTATGAATCATAATGTAAATTGGAGACACTGGTTTGTCTAATGCATTATGACCCTCAGGTTAAGAATAGCTTTTCTAAATGATTTATGTACAAATATTCTTAGTATTATTCAGAACAGATCCATGGTAGGAACGGCTTACCTCCCTCTATCACTATTCTCTCATCCTCTCTCCCTCTATCTCAAACACACACATACACACACACTCACACAAATACACAGATACACACATACACATACATACACCCACATACACACACATCACACAACACACAAAATGAAGTACCGATCAGCTATAAAAAGGATTCTGATACATATAAACAAAAGTGAATTATTAAATTAAATTAATTAAATTTAAATTAACACAAGGGAAATACAGTAGTTACAGAGTACTTACAGAGGAATTTTTTTCAACATCACCAGAAATTGAAAATATTGATCTTACCATGATTTCAGAGAGAAGCACATAGTAACTTCTTAATAATTAATAGATATATGATAGATATATGAGATGTCTCATATATGTGTGTGGTATATATATGTGTGTGTGTATAGAGAGACAGAAAATGTATAGATGAGAGAGATTAGGTAATAGATAAATTATGGATAGCAGATTTGTGTATATGATCTTGATGTCATACACATTCGTGTGGTAAACACATGCATGTCTTTTATCAGATGTGAAGAAGTGAGATCAGCCTCTCGTTTTGTCCTTAATGTACACCTTGAGGTATATCATCTCTTGTTTGCGTTTACATTGTATACTCCAGGCTGGTTAACTTGTGAGATTCGAGATGCTCTCCTGCCTCTGCCTGTCATCATATTAGAGGACTGTTACAATACACACCACTGCATTTAGGTTTTAGATAGACATAAGGATGTAAGTTCTTGTGCAACTAACATTTATCTTCTCAGCCGTATCCCTGGCCCATAATTTAGTTTTAAGGTAAAAAGTTACATGTGACGGATGATGTTTCAGGCTCCATTAAGCTTGGAATGCATTGAATGCTACTCGATCATGTTCTTCAAACAAGGTTTAACAGTTTATATACATATTAATATATGTATAAATGTATATGTTATCTCTATATAATTTATCAAAAATATATAAATGATAGATATAAAATAGAAAATATACGTGTATTAAAAAGAGAGAAAGGGAGTATAGAAAAGAATTATAAAAGTTTAAAAAAATCACTGATTATAGATAAAAATGGGATGATTTTATGGTGACAGAAATAATTGAAATACAAAATTTGGGTTGGTATAGTGGGACATACCCTGTGTACCCAGAAATTTTGAATTTGAGTTGAGAGAAAAACTATGTTAAGGTTTTTAGGCAAGTCTATACTTCATAATGAGCTGCATTTATCACAAGTCATTCAAACAATAACTAGATAATTATGGTTAAACAAATCAAATATATTAATCTCAGTGTATGCTATATTACCCTTTTTTTCCTAAATGACTTTATTACATTTTCATTTAATGAAAGTCCCTGAAAATTTAAAATTTTTATTAATTAAATTGGTTTGGATCATGTCATATTTATAATACCCTCTTGAACCTCTCTTAGTCCTTTTATGGTGCGTTTTTACGTTCTTGTCTGTTTCAGTTTGTGAATCCTTGCATATAATCTGGGTTATCTATGGAACTGCGGGTATGGATTATTCTTTGGTTCCTGGTGAGCGTGTCAGTGTGTGCATAGCTGAGATGATGATACCTGCTGCAGTAGTCATGAGTAGTCAATAGTTCCGCAGTGAGAGGTGACATGACACAACAGTCTCTTCCATTCAAGACTATCTGTTGACAAGCTTGGAGAAGGCCACCACAGTTGCAGTATTCAAGGTCTAGTTGATTTGTCATTGGGAAAGACAGTACTCAGAGCTCAACTCCTTATCTTTCATTTCTTACACTTTTTTTCCAGCCCTTCTTCTGTGATACTCCATGGGTCTCAGTGGGGATGATAAAAAATCCTTTTAGCTCAGATTTGGTTTGATTGCACCATGTATTGAAACAGATGTGTGTGGTTTCTTCAGCAGTAAGTTTTCATCTAGTTTTAGCAATCACCAAGTGGAATGCCGAAGGGCTGTAATTTTTCAGGGTCATCAGGTTCCTCAATGTCTAGCAAGGTTATACTTATTTAATAACTCATGGCTTCCAAAGAAAGCATCACACAGTCGAGCAGGGCATCTGCAATCTAAAACTTATTGTTTTTAACATAGAGTTTTTTAATGGACACAAAATATTAACTGCCGATATCCCATAATCCTTAGTCTTGGTTATTCTTTCCCATCACTTTCTCATACCTTAGACAAGTACTTAGAATTTCACTTAAATTTTAGGATTTGCAATTAAACCATAGTCAAAATTTACTGAATTCTCTGTTAAGAAAGTAAAATACAAGTATCATTTGGAAGGTTTGCAAGGACAAAGCACAGACTGGTCTAATCTCTCCCATGAGAGTCTACATGAAATCCCTGAGAGACATAAATTTTATTTATCGAGTTGGAATGCAACTAGACAGATAATTGGAAATTCCCTTATATCTCTGCAATTCTGTTATTTCTAAGCATATCATCACTCCAGGAATTTATTTTCATTTTAATACAAGGTGATTATTACTATCATAAATGTCAATGTGAAAAGTAAGAGTTTATACAAGTAGGCAAAACTTATAACTATTATCTCATAAACACTGAATAACTATACTTATGGGAATTTTCATTGATAGTATTCAAAACTTTAATGATAGTTAGGTTATTACATTGATGACAGATTTAACCAATACCCTCATATAGAAAATATATCGTCATTTTGTGCTCTGGTAGGCAAGAATACATCAATAAGAAAAGAAAACTGTAGTACAGAATAAATAGCTACATATGCTAAATAATGTATAATAATATATTTTATAGTTCTGTCTTTGGGGGCTATAGGGACACCAAAATTCAGGAGATTGAACCAGGACCTTTTTTTATGTCAGTTGTTCTGCTACTGAGCTGTGTCATCTACTCATTTCTTTACTCATATTTTGTTAGATCTAAGCTGTAACTTATTCTTCAAGTGAAAATTCTTTTTTAAAAATTGTTTAGACTTCTTCAATTTCAAACTTTTATTTTATTTATTTATTTTTTATTAAAAATTTCTACCTCCTCCCCTCTTCCCATTTCCCTCCCCTTCCCCCTCCCCCTTCCTTTCCAGTCCTAAGAGCAGTCAGGATTCCCTGCCCTGTGGGAAGTCCAAGGT
>LOEQ01005975.1:51186-61211 GCA_001685075.1 Bramus lutescens | reverse complement strand
GCAGTGCTTAAATGAATACAATTTGTGTGTTGTTATTTCTGGGAATAAGCTATCTGTGCGGGAGCTGGGCGGGATGAAATGCAGGCCTGCTTGCCGCATCACTACACGCCCTCTCCTCAGCTGCCCAAGGAACAAGCTGGGGACATCTCCTGTGATTCCCCTGTCTTCGAATCCTCAACAGGTGGGGCCCCAGCCTCTGACACCAGTCCTGGCTAACTAATTCTTTCTGGTAATAATAATTCTATATCAAGGCAACTTTAAAATCTCTTTTAACTTACTACAAACCAAGGCAAATCAAGCAACAAACTCGATTATATTCTATGAAGCATGGTTTAAGTGATCACAGAAGACATTCAAGCAGGAAGGTGCCCTCTTTCTTCCCCATGATATTGTTTACTTCTTGCTCATTTTGATGATCTTTTATCATGGGAAAACTTTGTTGATAATAGTGTCTTAAAAACTTCAATTTCTAAAAGAAATGTTTTGAATAGAAAATGAAGAAGTGAAACATGATGGAAGTTTTTCATATTTAACTTTAGCTTCTACTTTGGAAAATATACTTTCTACCCATAATTTCTGCATTGTGAAGGGATCAAGGATAAATATGTAGTGTTATATGTATTTAATGATATGATTTAACAGGTAGCACAAACAGACTACCTTTTACTATTTTCTTATGTAATTCTGAAAGATTTCCTCTATAAGTAGGAAATCTAGTGTCATATATTAATTTTACTTTTTACAAAATGAGAGATTCCTATGGACATCTAGCAAACAGACCTTACTTTTGTATTTATTAATAGGTCCTCATTATGTCATATTGACTTTAGTTTCCTGCTGTTGTCTTTATATCTGCAGTTTCATTTCTTTTAGTTGAAGATTTCTACTTCCTTTACATGATGTCTAAGAAGGCAGATCCACAATACCTACCATCAGCTATTGTCTACATTTCTCTTTAACCTAGTTTATAAAATATGCATTCTTAGTATCAGCTGTCCTTCCAATATCTAGATTATAAACCAATCCTGACACAGGCTCCTGTGTTCATTTTGTTTTACATTCACCTTTCTGAAGCTTTGGGTTTTTAAGAATATCTGACTTTACTATGGCTCCAAAGTTTCAGGGGACATAAAATAGTACCCTGCTGCTACCTTTTAATTAAAATGATATGAAATTCATGATGTGGACAGTACAATTTTAATATTTAAGAAACATTATACACTCATTTGAAAAAATAATTTGATCAGGTGATTTCTTTTTCTTTTTTAAAAAATAGATTTTTAAAATAAAATATATTCTGGTTTTGGTTTATACTTTATACTTCTACCAGTTACATCCCACCAATCTCTAATTAGCATCTTTACTCTCTGTCTCTTATTACAAAGTAAATAAGTATCCAAGATATAATAATAAAATAATATAAAGTACAATAAGGTGAAACAAAACAAATAAGTCAGACTAGAACAAAATAAACAAACAGTAAAATAAAACAAATTAAAAAGCACAAGATATATTTGTAAACACAGAAGCACTCATGTTGCACACAGAAGATCTGATGTGGTATTCCCCTCTGTATGCTGTGATTATCATCAATGAATTAAAAAAAAAGCTGCTTTGAGCCTGTAGCAGGGCAGAATAAAGCTAGGCAGGGAAAAATTAACTGAATATTGGGAAAAACGAAGATAGGGTGAGGGGATGACATGTAGCTGCCAGAAGGGAAAGATGTGAGCTGCCAGCTGGAATCTTACCGTTAGGTCACAAACCTCATGGTAAAATATTATTGAATGGAAATAGGTTAATTCTAGATATAAGGGCTAGCTAGTAATATGCTCAAGCTGTTGGCCAAGCAGTGAATTAATTAATACCGTTTCTGTGTGGTTATTTCAACTCTAAGCAGCCAGGAATGAACAAGTTGCCCCCTACATCAAAGTTCCTGTAAAAGAAAAAAAAACAGAAACCTAAAGCCAGAAGTTATAATACATATGAAAAGATCTGGAAAGAATATTCTGACTAAGCATTATGACTCAGAATCTCCAAAAATATCTTTAAGTTTATTTTAGGTTGGGCATCTACCTGCCTTAAAACAGGAACTAATTTGTTTTCCCAGGGGTACTGGAAAAATGGTAAGTTTTCATTTGCAAGTGGTTATCACTTGTGGATAGATTCAGGTTAGGGATGGGGTTCTGTGTCCATTTCCTTCTGATCTAAGACTCCATAAGGTACAGATCTATGCATGTTGACTCAATATTTGTGACTTCATAAGTGAGTTAGTCATGATGTCTTTAGGAAGCCTGTGTCCCCTGCCTTCAAGATCTTGTCTTCTTTATTCTTCTCCCTCCACAGTGTTCTCCAAGTATTGACTGGAGTGATGGAGACACACGATTTATGACTGAGCATTCCCACTCTCAGTCTCTGTATTTGTCTGACTGTAGTTATCTGTGTTTCAATCTGCTGCACAAAGAAGCTTCTCTAATGATGAGTGAGCAAGGCACTGATTTATGAGTGATTTATGATAACTGAATGTCCATAGAAGTTCTTTTATGGCTATAGTACTTTGGAAGAAAAGTAGTATTTGGTTTTTCCATCAGTCACTAGCCAATCTAGTCTAAGATTCGTTGCCACCCAGGAAATATGAAGAATGTGTTCTATATCTTGGAGTGGGCCATACATAAAGTGATATTGATTGGTTGCTACAAGTGCTGGGCAAATATTGCACCTGTTTATATTGTATTCAGGTCACCACTGTAGTTGGATTGCTGTTTTCTTTTGTCCTTTGACAGCACATAGAGTAACTTCAAATACCATAACCACTAACTAGTCCATAACTTTGGATAATCTGGAAAAGGCCCAGTACAAATTATCCATGATTGAAGAGTTGTGTGTAGAGGCTGTTTTCAGTAGTAGGGATATACTGCTTGAATGAGAAGAGCACCCAAAATTCTTGGCAATAATCTGGACAGCTTGGGATTTCTTATGGAAAACAGTTGTCCAACAACTTAGTTAGATGCAACTAGTTCCTGGGACTGGAAGATTCTATTCATGGCAAGGGATATATAGGTAGAGCTCAGTCTCTTCTGTCATTTGTCAATCTCATTTAGATTACCTTCATATATGTATATAATTTAGGAAATTTATACTGGATAAAGTTTCTACATGACTTATAATATGACCCTTAGTTTTTGGTGTTACTTTCCATATTTCTTCTCTTGCATTCCTCTTACCTCTCCATTTGATATTCCTGTTCTAGAATTTATAATATCCATCCTTAATTACCTATTCTGTTTCCCCTTTTTAGTAAGATCCATCACTCACTTCTTCTCACTTATTCTAACCAAAACCTCTGTAGTCGTATGGATTATAGCTTGCTTAGCAATGAATTAACAGCTATCTTTCACATATTTCAGAATATATATACTTTTTTCTGTCATTGTCTTGTTATCCCGCACAATTTGTTTTCTTAGGCCAATCCATTTAGCTGAAAATTTAATGATTTCAATTTTTAAATGATAGAATAATTTTATATTGTGTAAATACACAACATTTTCATTATTAGTCATCCATTGATGGATATGTAGGCTATTTTCTAATTCTAGATATTATAAAAAGAGTGGCAATGAGCCTGGTTGAACAAATGTCTCTTTAGTAAAAATTAGAGGCCTTTGGATATAGGCCCAAAAGTGGCATGATTGAATATTGGAGTAGATCAATACCTGAGTTCCTGAGGAACACCCACACTGATATCCATAGTAGCTCCATAGGTTTGTATTCCCACCAGCAATAGAGGTCTGTTTCCAATATTCTATATTCTTACCAGAATGATCTCACATTTACGTGTTTCTTTTGTTGTTGTTGTTGTCTGATTTTTTTGTCATGACCATTATATCTAGAGTAAAAGGAAATCTCAAAGTCATTTTGATTTGAATTAAGTTGATGAATAAAAATGTTGAACATTTGCTTCTCAGGCTTTTGATATCCTCTTTTGATAAATCTATTTATACCTGTTGTACATTTTTGACTGGGTTATTTGTTTTCTTGATATCCTCTTTGTTCAGTTCTTTATATATTTTAGATATTAGTTCTCTATCAGATTTTACTTAGCAAAAATATGCTCCATGATTTTTATCATGGTGGGATGCTGGATTTTATCAAAGGTCTTTTCTGCATCAAACTAGATAAACACAGTTTTTTTATTGTCTTTTAGTTTGTTTTCATAGTGGACTGCAGTTTGAAAACACATATATTGAACCATCCTTGAATCTCAAGGATGAAGCCTAATTCACTGTAGCGATTAATATTTTGATGTGTTCTTGGCTTCAGTTTGCAATTATTTTATTGAGAATATTTGCACCTATGTTCATAAGGGAAATTGGTCTGTAATTGTCTTTTTTTGTTTCTGTGGGAGAATTGTCTGTATTCTGTCAATAATATTTTGAATAAATGCTGATTGGCCAGGCAGGAAGTATAGGTGGGTCAACCAGACCGGAATTACAGGTGGGTCGATGAGAACAGGAGAATGCTGGAAAGGAGGAAGCCCATTCCTCCCAGTCCAACCCAGATCACCAAAGAGGCAACATGTGACCTGCCTGGCTGAGAATGGTACCGAGCTGTGAGGCTAGCATAGATAAGAATAATTGGTTAATATAAGTAATAAGAGCTAATAAGAAGACTGAGCTAATGGGCCACTCAGTTTTATAATTTATGGAGATCTGTGTGATTTTCTTTGGGGCTTGCTGGCTGTGTGGTAATGGGGAGGACAGAAATCCCAACAAGCAGGCCCCTTCATGTTACACTTTGTTTGGTCTTTATGTGGTTTATCAATTTACCTATGGCTCCATAAAAAGAATGTACTCACTCATAGATGATTTTTAAACATTAAGCAAAGAAAATCAGCCTATAAACCATAATCCCAGAGAACTTAGAAAACAATGAGGACACTAAGCGAGACTTCTATAGATCTAATCTACATGGGAAATAGAAAAAGCAAGATCTCCTGAGTAAATTGGGAGCATGGGGACCTTGGGGGAGGGTTGAGGGGGGAGGGGAGATGCAGGGAAGGGAGCAGAGAAAAATGTAGAGCTCAATAAACATAAAAAGAATGCGAGAATATTCCTTCTGTTTCTATTTTTAGTATATAATTTGGAAAGTATTGACATTAACTCTCTTTGAAAGTCTGGTTTAATTCAGCAGTAAAATCATCTAGTCCTGGGCTTGTTCATTTGATAGATTTTATGTGACTCCTATTTTACTAGGGGTTCTAAGACAGTTTAAATTTGTTATCTGATATTGATTTAACTTTTTTTAGCCATTACATATTGTTTCCTATAGATTTTCCATTTTATGGAGTACAAAGTTTTAATGTATACCCTTATCATTCTCTGAATTTCCTTGACATCTTTTGATACATCCCCTAAATTTTTAATTTGATAGATACCCTAAATTTTTAATCACTAAATTTGCTAATAGTGATCTTTCTGTTCCTTTTAATGAGTTTAGGTAATGGTTTTCCATCTTTCTGATTTTTTCAAAGAACCAACTCTGTTTCGTTGATTCTATATATTGCTTCTAGTGTTTCTATTTACTGATTTTCTCCCTGAATTTGATTACTTTTTATCATCTACTCCTTTTAGGTATTAAGTCTTCCTTTTACTATAGGGCATTCAGGGATGCCATTAAGCTACTAATATTAGACCTCTCTAATTAATTTATATGGGTAACTTAGTGCAAGGACCTTGTTTCTTAAAACTGTCTAATTGTTTCACAAAGTTTGTGGATGTTGTGTATTCATTTTCATTCCATTCTAGAAAGTTTCCTAATTTTCTTAGTCTCTGTCTCAACTCATTTATTATTGAGCAGTGAGTAGTTCAGAGCCATGATTTTATGCTTTATTTTGTCCGTGTTGTGGTGTTTTTATCTGTGAAGGTCAGTTAAGATGCAAGGTATTATTTTAATTTTCTCATACCCATTGAGACTTGCTTTGTTTTGAGGTGTTTGATTAGTTTTCAAGAAATTTCCTTTGTGTTCTGAAAAATAGGTATGTCTTTTGGTATCTGGGTGAAAGGTTTTGAAAATGTATGTTCAGAGTATTTGGTTTATGATGTCAGTTAATCCACAATTTCTATGTTTATTTTTCTTTGGATCCCTGAGAAAGCAGTACTTGTAAAATTAAAGTTCAACATTCCTGCTCTCAAAGTAATCAATCCACAAACCGAACCACTTTGTTCATCTCTTTGAAAGTTAAAATTTTATTTTTGTTTTAGTGATACTGGAGATTAGACTAATACATTGTACATAACTATGAGTGATGCACCAATCACTAGCATATATAAGTGCCAGTTTTAAAAGATAATATCTCACTGTATAGACCACATTGGCCTGGAACTCACTATGTAGCAAAGATTGCCATCTGTTACCTGGGTGCTTAAATGGCAGTCTTTCAGGACCAACCCCAATATTCTAATAGTAACTTCATGGAAAAGCAAAAGAATCTCTGGTCTCTCCTATTTATAAATCTCAGATCCTTCCATCAATCTCTTCTACTTTTCTATGAAACAAACTTGCTCACTTTCAGTAATTCAATAAAATAAGTACATCACCCGTGGTCTAGTCTTTCTCTGCTATACATCCATGTTGTGTAAGCAGTTCTCTCTGCCTTCCTAGTCTTCCCATCAATCTCACTGAATATTTGCTTATTTAAAAGTCTAGTTATTCTTTAGTTATCTTTTCTACTTCTTCAAAGAGTAATTGGTGTATAACTGTTTGTCAGTAAATGCTTACTAATTTAAAGTAATGAACAAATGCACATATTTTGAATTGCATTGAGGAAATTTTGCTAAATGAATTTTGTAGAGATTTATAAAACTCCCACTACATGCATTTCATACTTATCTCAATGAATTCTTCATCTATCATTTCATGCTTTGTTAAAAATATATATGTAATGTCTCCTATTGTTACATTTATATAAATATGATCATATGTCTGTTAATACTACTGTTGGATGTATAGCACCTTCATCTGGTAGAATATCTATATAAGTAGCCGTTAATAATTAGTTTGAATTCTGAAATATATAATGAAAGAAAAGCATAAAAAAGAAATAAGAAGACATGCCCATTTATTCCTCAGATATTTGATTTTAAAGAAAAAGAACATTAGATATACCTGGAGGAAGAAATTGCGAATTTTTTTAGTGTGTTTGTTCATTTCCTTTGAATTTTTTGTTTCTATTCAAATGGATAGGAACCCACTACAAGATGAGACATTGAAAATAAAATAAAAGAACTTTTAACCTAAAGATATAGTTTGCAAAGATCCAAAAAAATACTCAGGTGCGTAGAAGAGTCTGCTGCTCTCTAAAGAATATATAAGGCTTCAAAAATTTGGGGTAAATTTTTGCAGATTTTTATACTTGAAGTTTTATTTATATTTGCATCTCCAGCAAAAATAATAAAGTAAGGTTGACTTGTGAGAAAAAGGGATACAGGTAGACTTCTCATTAAGAAAGACTTTAGGGAAGAATGTAAGATATTCTCCTTAGACCAGTCATTGTCAATTTGTGGTTTAGGGGTCAAATGACACTTTTACATGGATCACTTAAGATTACTAGATAACACAGATTTTATATATATTTCATAACTGTAACTTTGTTTATAACAAAAAACGTATTTGGAGATCAATACAAAATGAAAAACTGTGGCACAGGGTTATAGAAAGAGAAAGGTTGAGAAACACTGCCTTGGACCAAATGAGTACAAGTGTTTGTTATTGTAAAAAGACTGGAATCTTTACTTTAAATGTCCACCTCAAAATTACAAGCAATTCATTGAACAGTTTTTTTTTCTGTGAAACCTTCATTTACCCCAACAATTGGCAAATATTTTCTACACATTTTTATAAATAAATACTTATAAGACATAGTTCTCTTTGTATAATTTTTATTACAAAATGAAATATTAGTAACATTGGTAAAAAATTACACTTCAATTTATGCTTATTCTTTGTAGATGGAAGTTTCAGTCCAACTCAGGCCTGCAGCCATTAGTCCCAAAGAAACAATTAGAGGCTTATATTAATTATAAAATGTTTAGTCTATTAGCTCAGGTGTATTATTGTCTAGCTCTTTTAACTTAAATTAACCCATAATTCTTATCTATGTTTAGCAATTGAAAGCCTTGCTCTTGCTTTCTTTACCTCTGGCTGGTGACTGTGTCTCTGCTTTTCCTTTCCTCTTCTCAGAGTTATCCTAGTCTGGTTGCCCCACTTGTACTTTCTGACTGGGCTCTGAGCAATTAGCACTTTATTAAAACAATATGAGTGGCAGAACTTTACAGTATACAAGAGCACTAGCAAACAGCAATTTTTGAAATAATAAATGAAGAAGCAATGTACCTGTGTGACTGTTATATAAGGCTTAGTACAGAACCAAAATCTTTTCTTCAAACTCACACATTTTACCTGGTTACAAAGTATTAATACAGTGCATGTTAGTTAATAGATAATAGTATTTATTAAGATAAAGAGAATAGGGAAATGTTAGAAAAGTGACAAGGGTTATATTGCCTGGTTAAGAACTGTATATTTTCCGTAACTCCTTTGATATAACATAGCATGAACTCACTGTATTCTCTTAATTTACTTTGGAATGGTTCCATTCTTTTCTAAATTGTGCTTTATATCGAGGAACTCAGATCTGCTTGATATTTATGCCTACTCCAGAGTGATATAGTGATAATTATTCCCCTCACAAAGTGTGGCATTTTTATCAAGAACTTCATAGCAGTCTCAGTGCTACAGTTCCTTCATTAAAACTGTTAAGTGAAATTATCACTGCTTCTTTATTGACAAAGGTTGCGAAGCTCCTGTTTTTCACTTCAGAAAATCTGTCATTATAAAGACATCACCTGCTCATAATTTCCAAATATATATATANTATGTGCATTGGAATAATTGATTATCAAAAATACTGTTCCAAGGACCTTGTGTGATATAGAAAAACATAATTCTGGAAAAAATATGTCAAAGTGTAAAATATTCCAATATTATAAAATAAACATAATCCAAATCAGGAAATAAATATATTTTGAAGGAGGATGTACATATGCACATACATACACACAATCATATATATTAAAGCCTGGATAAAATATAAATAAATATATATGAAATGTTGAAAAAGATGAATTTCTTAACTATATATATGTATAGTTGATAAATAAAATAAAACATATTTATATTGATGTATATATCACTACATGTAAGTATATATGTCACACACATATATATCATATCTATGACACACACATACATATATAAGATAATATGACCCAGATATCGAATATTTCAACTCTAATTCATTGTGATTTTTACTTTGGAGAAACATCAATTAGAGGAATGTAATTATGATCTACATTAAGAAAAACTGCCTATGAAGACTATTGTGGTACATGGTCATATTTGGGCTCTTATAAACCTAAGGAAAAACGAAAGAACAAACCAGAAAGCATTTTATTACCCCCTAGAAGAAATGATTAAAATTAAATTTAAATACTTCATTTAAGGTATAGGAAGCACACTTATCAAGAATAAATCATTTAGTATAATACTCATAGGGGAATGTCAGTGTTTAATTATAGGATTAAAGGACGAATTACACTGAAATTTTGTAATCACAGAAGATAAAACTAAATGGAAACATTAAAACAAAAAATAAAAATGGACAATTAAATTATGATACAAGACTGTTTATAAAATTTTTATTAAAATGAACCAGACAGCAATAATATCAAAGGATAGCGTTAAACATGTTTGATAAAGCACTGCACCATATTAATGTTAAATGAATTGTTTGCTTGATTAGAGAATTTGCTGCTGTAGAATTAATACATGTCAATAAATTATAGAACCGAAAATGTGAAACGATCACCATTCCTTGAAGGTGGTCTAAAGAGTGGTCTGGGAGCTATAAGGCTGACAGTCTTTTTTCTTTCTTTCTTTCTTTCTTTCTTTCTTTCTTTCTTTCTTTCTTT
>LOEQ01005975.1:18766-36274 GCA_001685075.1 Bramus lutescens | reverse complement strand
TCGGGGTATAAGCTAGCCATGCGGGAGCTGGGCCAGACGAAAAGCAGGGCCTTCTCCCTTATCACTACAGTTCTCATCTCTCATTCTCCTTCTTTCAATACAACCAAGATTCTTACTCCTAATTATTCTTTCTGTCTGCCAATGCTGCCTATTCCTCCAATGACTACTCATCGGCTGTTCAGCTTTTTATTAGACCAAGCAGGTACCTTTGGCAGGCAAGATAAAACATCAACAAATCTTTATATAATTAAGCAAATGCAACATAAACAAATGTAACACATCTTTATACAGTTAAAACAATATTCCACACCAATATTGCATTTTTAGTTTTAGTTTTTTAAGTATTCTCCATATTGATTTCCAGAGTGACTTCATCAATTTCCATTCCCACCAACAGTAAATGAAGGTTCTTCTTTCTCCACAGCCTTACTAGCTTTTGTTGGCAGTAGTTTTGTAGATGTTGGTCATTCTAACTTTGATTAGATGAAATCTCATATTTGTTTTAGTATGGATCTTTTTAGCTATAGAGCATGAATACTTTTCTTTTCTTTTTTGCCTGTTGACTTCCTTTATTCAACAAAAGCTAAAGTGAGCCAGAATACATTATAGATGAGTCGCTACTGCAAATTCCTAATGCTGGGGAAAGAAAGGTGTGCATTAGTACACTCTGAAAAGCAGGGACAAGGGTTCCAGGGAGGAACAGACCAAATGCCACTGCATTCCAAGAAGAGGCTTGGGCATCTCAGCATGACGGTGCCACAGCTCTCTTTATTCTGCTGATGGTTTTCAAAACAGGGAGTTGTTCTAGGACCTCCCCACAGAAGGGTTTCTGTATCTTCTAGCATGGAAGCTGTCTATACATGGTCAAATAGAGCATGCAGCACAGATTTCAGTTCTAACTGTGGATTCCAGTTCCTGACTTTGCAGCTCTGGCTTGCTCTTCTCAGACCCCAAAGCCCAGGAACCACACCCAGACACTTCTGTCTCCATGCAGAGGCACCACAGCCTCACTTCTCCAAGTCCCTGGCTCAGCAGGCATCACAGGATGACAAATTCTTCAGGAACAAATTGATCTCCCTCCTGTGGTTTGGGCATTAGGATGCTAGGAAGGACAGTCCCATAGTCATGTGACAGCAACCATTACACAACGTGGGGTAATCAGAGCTACCCCGGTTCCTTGGAAACTTCCACCGCAGTCCTAGTGTCGAAACATTTAAGGATGCACAACATGTTGTTGGGAAATAGTCCAATTGAGATGGAAGCAAAGGCTGCAAAGAATCTAGAAATCTTCCCCATGGCTGTCTCCAAACCAATTAGATGCTGAAATTAATTAAAAAGGAGTATTTTATACCCTTCAACATTGGGACCTAGCTCAGAGGACCAGAGAGAGCAGTTGGCCTTGACACACACTGGTGGCCACCCTTTTCCACTGATTCATCTGACTTTTAGGTTCTTTAATCAGGTGGATGTTTCAAGATTAATGGACAGAGGAAAAACTACCGTTATATTAGTACTAGGGAAGTTTTCACTGAAGGCATGTCAAGAGAGCATGAATAGTTTTTGAGGAATTTATTTCTCAGCATCTTTATTTCTTCTATTGACTGTAGGGTTATTATTCATTAGGTCACTTGTTTCTTTGTTTCCTTGTATCTCTGGTTATTAATCCTCTATCAGAGGTGTAGCTGGAAAAGATTTTCTCCAATTCTTTGAATAATTTACAATATGTTTATCTGCACAGTAGCTTTATAGTTTTATGTGATTCCAGGTGTTGATATTTGGATTTTATTCCTTGGCAAACAGAGTACATTTTGAAAGTTCTTAAATTTTCCCTAAATTAAATATAAACAGAAAGATTATTCAAAAACTCAGACTGTGAAATTATTATCAATCTAATTCCCAAATCAGATAAAGACAGTACAACAACAAAAAGAAATCTATATGCTATATAGTGATAACACTAATGAATGTAGATACAAAATCCTCAAATTCAATTCATATTAAAGTCAAGCACATATCAATATTATAATTCACATAAATCATGTTGCTATTTTTCTAGAATTTCAGGGTGGATTCAAAATACAATGGTAAATAAATATAATGTACCATAAATGGACTTTCAGAAAAAATGTTATAATTATCTGAACAGATTCAGACAGAGCCTCGGAAAAAATACAACATTTTATCTTTCTTTCATGTTAGAAATCATACACAGAATAGGAACAGAGAAGCTATACCTTTGCATAATAAAGGCTACATAATATAAATATACAGTCAACATTATTATAAAAGAAGAAAATTACAAGCAATCTCAATAAAATCAAGTATAATTTAGGGTTGCTTACTATACCAACTCAGTTTCATTATTGGGTTATAGGAATTAACTGGAACAATAAGACAATATAAAAATAAAGGTATATAAGTAATAAAAGGAGAAATTAAAATATCTCTACTTGCAGATGATAATTATCTTATTATATCTAAACTACCCAAAACTTCCAACAGAAATTTTCTAGAAATAATGGACAATTTCAGAAAACTGGCACAGTTCAAAATCAGCTTCTAAATTCCTATAGTATTTTCTGATTTTTTAAAAAAAGTGAGGTGTTCTATATTCAAGCTTTTGCCATCAGCCATAGACAATCATGTCATGACATAATATTCTTTATCGATTGGATGCCAATATGGAACTCGTTGCTATTCAGTTGCTTCAGTTAGATTATTTCCCATAGCACTAGATTGTCTATTGTAATCAAGCTAGAAAAATGTTTTTAATTTAGTATATTATCAATTTTGAACACTATTTAATATAATGTAAATGTAAAAATACTAAAACATTAAAAAGTAATAAAAATACAAAAAAATCCTCTAATGAAGGAAGGGCTTAGTGGCAAAAATAAGAAAATTTTCTGTCTATGTTTGAATTTCATTGTGTATGATCATTTTACAGAACTACCACATCAATAGACTAAGAAAGTAGGGGAATATGTTTGATAGTGTATTGCATACTAAACCCTAGACACAAACCCCACATATTCTTAAGGAGATACAAAGAAAATTACAAAAAAAATCACCTCTTTATTTGTGTGATTTCCAATTGTTTCTTCATATATTTTGATACTGTGGCACATATTTAAAGGTTCAAAGGAAGTTTAATCATAGCTCCACTACACACCTGCTCTGTAAATGTAAATGAATACTTTAATCCTTCAGTTTTCTTACCTAAGAACACACCATGCACCACTCTTAGGGGAATCATTTAAGAAAACTCAAATGTACAATTTCTTTGGTTATGGGATGGAAAGTGAATGATTGTTTGTGTGAAGTCATTCATTTCAGCGACATGGAGATTCTTACTCACGCACACACATATACACAAGTGTATGGGTAATTAGCTTTCTGTGATATCATTCAATGCTTAAAATCACTTAAGCTCAGTTAATTCACCATAGAACAAATATCAGCTGAAAGGTAATCATCGAGTGTGATTTTCAATCATGGTTTTGTATGCACAAAATTTTGCAAATACGGCTGTCATTTCTTCATTACATTACCACATAGAATGTGTGAACTAAATAATTTTTATTTCTTTGATATTTCACTAACACCAATGCATCTCAAAATAAGAATATTTTCTTCAGAAATGTTCTCTTAAAACTCCATTTAACTTTTAAAAATCTTACCAGGTTAGGTGTTTCTGTACCACTAGAAAGATACATAAATATAATAACAAAAAGAAACACTATTTTACTTTCATATTAACGTCTGTTCCATATCACACTTTATGTTGACTGTAGCAAACAGGACATGGTAGAAATGAACGTGTTTTTTCCACAATTCTTAATGTATCTTCATACAGTCTATTTTAGCAGTGAGGCTTCCCATTAAGAATTTTATCTGACTTAGAATGTTCTGTATTTCCAGGAGCTTTTTAAAGTAGGTTTACTTCAGCAGTTCATCATTTTTTTGAATTCTACCTTCATATCTTACATCAATTTCTTTATTTCATTTATCTCCTTCTGTTCTCTTTAAAAATATTTTATCTTGTTAAATTTGATTAAAACATCTAAAATTCTTTTTACTTATTTGTCTGGGAGTTCTTCTAGTTCATTTTCATTAAGGGTCATTACTATACATTATACTATATAATACAATACTATACAAAATATGTAATTGTGGAACAGACATGAAGTCTTTACTTTTTGTTGCAGTTTCTGCACTAGGAGGTAGACAAACATAGCTAGTTGGTGGATAGAGTATTTTCATGTTTATATTATTTTAAAGTCAACTTTATTTCTTCAAAGGAGATGTTTGCAATGTCCTAAAGAGGTAATAACTCATAATAGGGTTCAAATGTTATGTCCTCTGTTAGTCTGATATTCAGGGTTACAGACTTGTTCTTTTTTTATATAATTTGTTGTTTGGTATCTTAGAATCCTAGGCAAATTGTTTTGAGCAATTTTTTTCTTCCCTAATAGACTGATCCTAGTTCTAAAGACTTTTCTGAGGAAGTTGACTGGTCCATGACTGTTACCTAGTTAAGTTCTGCTGGATCTTAACTAGATAGATAGTGGGAGAGTCCAGAAGGAGACTCTAGAACCCCAGAGGCAGCTACAGGGATATAGACTGACCAGAAACCAGAGGATATGACTCATTCACTACACCATATAGACAACTATCAAATCATTGGAAGTAGTCGGCTGGGCTCTCCTGACACGTATTTAATTACAGTTTAGAAATGCTCACGTGCAGTGATGTAGAATGTCAAAAACATGTTTGTTGATTCACCTGACTAAGAAAAATGAACGGGTCAGTAACAGAGGAGCTGGTTTCATTTAGTGCAAATACTCTAGTAAATTCAAATCTACTCTTATAGATTTAAATTATTTCATCTTCAAGAATTCTAAGGAAATAGAGAATTATACATGGTAGCTTTATATGCATGTGTATGCATAGTCTTTCCTATATTAAAACTCCAAATAAGAGAGAATCTGAGGATAATATGTATATCATTATCAAGGAAATAGAGTCTGAAGGCTATACTTAGTCAAGTGTGACTATAAAATTCTTTGGTTCCATTGCAAAAAGATTTAATCTTAAAGCACATAAGATTATTCATATAGAAAAATAGTTATTTGAAGACATATTTTACAGTCTGTCTCATTAAAATAGTAGGATATCTTTTTCATTTTAGTATTTTTCGCAGAAAAGATGTAAAGGAAGCTAGAATTAAGAAAGTTTCATTTCAAGAAGATGTTCAGGCTGGGCGGTGGTGGTACACACCTTTAATCCCAGCACTTGGGATGCAGAGGCAGACAAATCTCTGTCGTTTCGAGGACAACCTGGTCTAAAGAGTTTCAGGACAGGCTCACAAGTTACAGAGACGCTGAGAAGGTATATTCATTTACGTTTGGGTGGAATGTTATATAGAGATCTGTTAAGTCCATTTGAGTCATAACATCTGTTAATCCCTTTATTTCTCTATTTTTTTTGTCTGACAGACCTTTCTGTGAGAGTCGAGTGTTGAAGTCTCCCATTATTAGTGTGTGGGGTTTGATGTGTGATTTAAGTTTTAGAAGTGTTTCTTTTACATATGAGGGTGCCCTTATATTCGTGGCATAGACATTTAGTACTGAGATTTCCTCTTGATGGATTTTTTTCTGTGATTAATATGAAATGTCCTTTTTTGTCTCTTTTGATTGATTTTTAGTTTAAAGTCTATTTTGTTAGATATTAGGATAGCTACACGAGCTTCTTTCTTAGGCCCATTTGATTGGAAATTTTTTCTCAATTCTTTACACTGAGGCATTGTCTGTCTTTGTGGTTAAGGTGTGTTTCTTGTATGAAGCAGAAGGCTGGATTTTGTTTTTGTATCCAACTTATGCAGGAGAGGATGAGGGGTAGTGGGAACACTCCTCCATTGCTAGTGGGAATGCAAACTGGTACAATCCCTTTGGAAATCAGTGTGGAAACTTAGCAGAAAATTAGGTCATATTCTTCCTCAAGACCGAGCAATATCACTTTTGGGTATATACCTAAATGATGCTCAATCATACCACAAGGACATGTCTCAGCTATATTCATAGCAGGATTGTTTGTCAAAAACAGAACCTGGAAACAACCTAAATGTCTCTCAGCCAATAANATAATAATAATAATAATAATAATAATAATAATAATAATAATAATAATAATAAGGAAAGCATGGTACATTTATACAATGGAGCACTACACAGCAGAAAATATAATGACATTTTGAAATATGCATGTAAATGGATGGATCAAAAAAACATCATATTGAGTAAGGTAACCCAGACCCAGATAGACAAATATTATATATACTCACTCATAAGTGGCTTTTATACATAATACGAAATAAGAAAAAAGCCTGCAATTCACAATTCCAGAGATCCTAAACATCAATGAAGTCCCTAAAAGAGACAGACATGGATCTAATCTACATGGGAAGTAGAAAAAAAGATCTCCTGAGTAAGTTGGGACCGTGGGGATCATGGGAGAGGGTGAAGCTGAGGGGAGAGAAAAGAAGAGGAGGAGAGAAAAATATGTAAAGCTTAATAAAGCAATAAAAAATAAAAAGAGCTACAGAAAAAAAAACTTGTCTCAAAGAGGCAAAAAAGGTCATATATTATTTTATTTAAATGATTTACCCACAAACAAGCTTGTTATTCTTGTGGTAAAGGGGAAATGAATGAAGCAGATGGTTGTAACATCACTGACAACTATTTCAGGGAAGCAGAACTAGAGCAGGGTTAAGAAACCAATCACGTGGAGATATTAATATCAAAATTACATTGGCCAGTGATTTCCTCATTGTATTTGGAATCTAGGTGGGTCTTGCATTATGCAATAGCGTTGCTAGTATTTTATGCTGATTATGAGAGGGAGACATTTTTCTGTTTAGATCATTTTTGTCTAAACTGGTGGAGATTGTTCTGAAACAATCTAAGCCAATGAATTTTGATCTAATTGATGAAATTCTGGATGTTATTCTGAGCTTGATATCTTAAAGTGACTGTTTTTGGAGTATTAAGGGAAAGAACAAAGTTGTTTTTCAAAAACAAGTTGTGGATATTCTGTGGGTAGGTTTTAAAAGTTTCAAGAGTTGATGTAGTTGTTTATGACTAACTTTCCATTGCTAGGTGAGCAGTGTGCTGCTTTCTCTTGAATTGGGGCTGGTTTGCGCTTTTTTTNTTTGACAAATTGAACACTGCAGTCCTGAGGCTGTGCTACTTTCAAGGCTCAATCATAAAATGCCTGTAGTTTTCATTTTATTTGCTATAAAGACCAGCTGTGCTACCTCCCAACTTTGCAGAGGCAGTTATGCTGGACAGGCTGTTTATCTCAGTGAACATCAAAGGCAGCTAAAGCAAGCTTTTCATACAGTTCACCGCAATGAAGTACCAATACACAACAATGGAAAAGTTTTATTGGAATTATATCCTTCAGCATTAACACTGCCCCTCGGAAGTCATTCAAGTGATCTCTAGCTACCCCGAAACAACAGGAGTAATTTGGAGACATTTGGGCTCCAGTTTTCTTTTCAGAGCCTTTATTTTCTTCATTTACCTTACAGATGCTTTCATATTTTGATAAGAACGTTGGAGCCAATTCTTTCATTTGCTGTATTGTTTTGTTTTGTTTTGTTAAACCTTGGCATGTACGTGTCAGAAATGCCCATATTTCTGTCTCAGGAGAAATATCTGATGAAATTTCCTTATTGTAACATTAAAATATCTCTGAAAACTTACCTTTTTAATAAAGCAAAATTTAGGGATCAAGGTTATGAATAATTATGTAGTGCTATTTCCCCATTGTTCCTATCGTAATATAAGAATGCATTTTGGCAGAGAAGAGGAAAACGTAAGGTTCTCATGGATTTCTGGTAAATAAAACAAATCATTATTTTGCATATGGACTGAAAATGTGTTGAAACATTGCTAATGCTGATAACTGATTTTTCACCAGCCCTACCATTCATTCAATGCTAAAAACTTGCTGATGCCACAGGAAGTTAAGTTGTAGAGAAGGAAAAAAATCATACCATACATGCCTTTATTTGGAATGTGTGATATAAAATTAATGTCAGGAAAATATTAAATTGTTGAAAAAATTTTCAAATGCTATCACTGATTCATGACAATGTGCAAAAGATAAAAAAAGATCTGAAAAGTAAGTGTTTCTTTCAGGAACTTTAAATCATTAACTGCTAAAGCACATTAAGTGTCTAATGTTGAAGAGTATTCTCAGAAGTGTCGAATACTTTCTTAATCAAAGGAAAACATTTCTATAATATCATGAGAAAAGGTTATTCTTTTGAGAGTAGTACTCATACCCAGATTTTTTGTCAATTTTCATTTTATTTATAAAATTCTTAACATTTTAGTGGTTATATTTCCTGGACAGTTTGCTCTTTATTTATTAGATTTGATTTATTTTTTGATGTGTGTGTGTGTGTGTGCATGTGAATGCCATGATGTGCTCATAGAGATGGAAGACAATCTATAGATTAGGTTTTCTCATTCCATCATCTGGTACATGCAATTAAACTATGTTTGTCAAAATTAGTGACAGAGTCGCTTTCTTTCTAATGAGCCAAATAACTGACCATTTTCTGAAAAGTTATTTTTGACTAACAATTTTGTTTTAGAGATTGTAATTTAATTACAAATTTTCTCCCAATTCCCCTTTCCAAACTCTCCCATATACCCTGCCCACTCTCCTTCAAATGTGTGACCTATTGTTTTATTAACTTTTTTGCATGTATGTGTGTGTGTCTGTTTACATATGTGTGTGTGTCACAGATATACCAAAGAACACAATAAGAATAGTGAAACACAGATGAAGATTTATTCAACATGGCCTCTCTGGAAATCTGTATTAATTCTCCCTATAAGATGTTTTAAGTTTGAAAAGAAGGCAAAATTGAAGGATAACTAATAAATCCAGGTGAGAGTACGGTCAAGTCCATCATTGATTTATTTGTTTCTAATGCAAAGTGGTCAAATCATCATCAGAACTGAGCAAAAACTCTTTGAAGACACATCTCTCCTCCTCTGGGTATCACTAAACTGTAGAGTTTTCTTCCCCTGGCATCGAATTCCTGGGAAAATGCCAATGGTATTGAGGTCTGGTTTTCAATAGTATGATGGTTTTTTTTTAATAGAATAATTTATTTGACAATGAAAAAATCAAGATAGCAGACTATTTAGTCATATTACTGTCCTTTTTCATTATCAGTCTATAGAAAGAGAGCACAAGTAGAAGAAAAATATACAAAACATTGCATAATCTGTAAGAGAAAGTGTGTAAGAATAAACTTAAAGAGAGAGACGGTTCATAGTTAGCTTCAGGTGTTGCTAACTACTTTGCCACAAACGTAGATTCTCAGGGGAAGAGGAAACCTGAATAAGTACCTACATCAGATTGGCCAATGGTATATCTTGGGGGATTTTCTTATTTAGTAAATGATGTTCAAGGTCCCAGACCATCTTTAGAAATATGTCTAAGCTTTAGTATTGGGCTCCTTAAAAATGTAAAGATGCACCCGAGAGCAAGGCTTTCCTTTGCTTTGCTCAATGTTTCCATCCTATGGTCCTGAATGAATTCTGCCCTGACCTTCCTCAAGAATGCGCTGTAATCTATGAGCTTAGTAAAAAATCTCTTTCTCATTACTTTTGGCCTGTCCTGTGTCACAGCAGCAGATAAGCAAGCTAGCCCAGGAACTGGTTCCAGGATATAGGAGTATAATCCATGTCAGATTGTCTTAGAAGTCTGTGGAAATGTTTGGAACTTGGGATGGACATGCCCAGAATTTATTTGTTCTCTTATCTCAGGATCTTGGAGGGGAAGAATGTTGAGAGAAGTGAAGATATGGAGTCTGGTTTCTTCAGAGGAAAACAAATACTCTATCAGGGACATTTGTGTGATAGTTTGAATTAACAATCTGGAATCTTGGGTTAGACTAATCTGAAGAAGCAGCTGGAACTACAACAAGGGAACAGAACCACTGAGACAAAAAATTCTTCTCTAAAAAAAATTGATGGGCAAATTAGGGTTGAAACATCAAAAATGACTAATAAATTGCTAGCATTGTTGAAATAAAATTCCTTGGGAAACATTCTTGGTGTCTAGTTTATGTAAAATAGATACAAGGTATATTCATCAGAGATAAGGGAAGTTTTTTGACTGAAGATAAATCTCCAGAAAAAGTTGTTGTAAACATTTAAATCTATAGTGCATTTTCTTAAGCAGTGATTGATGGGGGAAAGTCCCACCCATTGTGTGTGGGGCCATTCCTAGACTTGGGATCCTGGGTCTTATTTTTAGAAAAGCATATTGAACAAGACATGGAGAACAAGAAAGGAACAGCGCTCCTCCAAGGTCTCTGCATCAGATCCTGATGCCAGGTTCTTGCCCTGTATAAGTTCTTATTATGATTTTCCCTCAATGATGAATGTTGATATGGAAGCAGAAGCCAAATAAATTCTTTTCTGATCAGCTTGTTTGTGCTCATGGTGTTTATCACAGCAATCATAACCATAACTAAGACTATATTCTTCCAAAATCAGCACATACAGTTGTGGTGTAGTTGTGGAGGACAGATAGAATGTCAAAGGGGAAAACCAGCTGATAATACATAAGAGCTTCGTATGCAGCTCTAGTTTTGAAGGTATCTGAAACTTAGTACTGTTAAAGGCCAGGAGAGGACACTGGTAAAAGTGTCTCATTTGTGGAAGACACTTCAGCATAATTTAGACACGAGGAATGTTACATATCTGTCAGGACAACAATATGAGTGGATTGGAGCTGGCATGAACCTGCCAAGTTTTGTTTCTGCATATGGGAATAGTGGGAGAAAAGTGGAAATCCAATGCTTTTGAGTCAAGAATATCATGAGTAAGCTCCAGACACCAGATACTGAGCTTTATAGGATGCTTGATGTTTGTTTTGATTCTATTTGAATGAAAGTATGTCTGGTTTGTCCCTCACTGACAAAAAGATCATGTTACTTATTTTGGAATTTGCATGAGCCCTCAGGTCAGAATTTTTTTTTACTTTTAAAGAGATAATAGGCTTTCAAATCATTGGAATTATTAAAAAGGTAGTGAAACTTTTCAAATTTGGACTGTATTTCACATTGTGATATTAACATAAGATCTCAGGGACAATAAACAAAAAAGTGATGTATGGCTTACAATGAGTGTTCCTTTGCACAAAATTTGGCAGGTAGTGGAATATCATAATGAATTTCAATTACCAATTTGACGCAAGCCTAGAATGTGTTAAGAAGGCTTTTTACCAATTTGGGAATTTTCTTCAACCTATTAGTGCATGTCGTGGTCATGGGGCATTTTCAAAAGTGGTAATTGGTGTAGGAGAATGCATTCAACTGTGTCGGAAAGGTAACTGAATATGAGCCGTTAAGCAAGGTGATAAGCAACATTTAGGTTTATGTTTCAAGGTTTGGAGTTGACTTCTTCCATACCTATCTTCAATGATGGACTAAACAGTGAAAGATTAACAAAAGTCATATTTACTGATTATACATTTGATTATGGTATTTACCATGGCAACAGAATCAAAATAACAACAGATAGTACAGAGAAGGTGCCCTTAATTGTTGTAGATGCTAACAACATTGATCAAAATTAGTATTATTAGAGAGGGAAATAGCAAAATGTGTCAGAAAGCAAGACCCCATGAATTGACGTTTCCAAACTGTGAAAATGCCAAATAATTTGAAAGAAGACATTCTAAACTGAAAATGCTGAGGAAGGTATTCTGTGCTGCAAAACCATTGTCTATGTTCAGGTAATATTTTCTCAGGGTCAGCCTAGTAGGCACAAAGAGGATTTTGAAATTGCAGTTCAAAGTTGCCAGAACTTGAGATTGTCTTCTATATTACTGGTTTTGCAGGCATTAAATGTACACAAATGAGGTGTCATAACAGCTTGTAGCAAAGCTCAATAAAAGCATCAGAAGCCAGGAAATGTGTGAAGGGTGTGGAACACCTGTAGGAAGACCTAGAGACACTAATGTATGCCGGAAATGTGAAATAAAAATGCAATGAATATCAATGTATATTAGAGATGTTGGACCATGGGAGTGCTTAATCTTGCCTTATTATAATCTTTTCTCAATGTGCCTTAATTTCTTCCTTCTTAGAGTTAAATTATTACTCTATATTACTGGATACTGAAATCATATCTTTAATTTTTATCTTTAATTATTTTTCAGGGAGTCACAGTTAAGTGTGGATGCAGCATTGCAGAAGACATTTTGTTCTCTTGCTCTTTGAACAGTATTAGGCTTTTTACGGGCACTGAGAATTTTAGAAATCTAGTAAATGTACTTTGTGTTCTGAGATGAAAATGAGATTTTAGAGGGGGACATGTGAAATGTTATTTGAAGCTCATTTGGGAGAGAAGGTGATGTTAATTAACCTTTAGAGATTGTAGTGGTTAATCTTCACTGTCAATTTTATTGTATTTAGAATCCCAATGAAAACACTTCTCTGAATATCCATGTAAGGGTATTAACAGAAAGTTTTAGCTGAAGAAAGAAGATCCGGCCCAAATTTGAATGGCAGTACTAGTGGACTGGGCCTTGAACAGAATAAAACGAGAAAGCAAGCTATATACCATTATTATTTTCCCTGCTCTTCCAGATTGACTTACAGTATGATCAGCTATCTCATGTTCTTGTTGCCATTAATCCCTAACTACAATGGATTATACTTAGGACTCAGACCTAAAAGATAATCTCCCTCATTAAGTTTCTATTCCTAAGGATTTTTTTTGTCAACTAAAGAATAAAATTAACCAAAAGCATAAGGTAAATAAATAAAATACCTCATTGGTATTCAAATAGATTTATTGTCCAATCTTACATTACTAAAGTTCATTAATCTGAAATCTGAAAAAATATGGACTAAAATGTAAGAGTTTAATCTATGGTAAATACATTTAAATGATTTCTTGAGAGTCAATCATTATTAGTCTCCTAATTCCAAACAATACACATATCATTTGTCAAGTATGATATATAAAAATGAAAACTCTCCAGGAAAGGAAGAAACCAAAGAATAATTTTGGCATTGAATTTAAAAAAAAATCATCACTGCCCAATAAGTTAAGAATAAACAACAGATTAATGTAAACATGTAAATAAACGTTTTTAATATTCCTTATTAGGCTCGGCCACATTGATGAAAAGGGTGCTGACATATCTGAGAATTAGGAGATAAGGAGGAGCGCTGTGAAATATTATCTATTGGCAAGAGAGAGCTATTGCAGTCGCAAACTCACAGTGACTATGTATACTTGCACCAGGGTTTTCAGGAGAATGGACTTACCTAAACTCCTGTACAGATAGAGCAGGGGATGAGTGTGCTATCTCTCACATCTGGATTCCAACTTGGAGAGCAAGGGAAAGAGGACCTTATGGCTTTAAGTTGTCTACTCTCTAATGATTCCATGATACTCCAATAACTAATCCTCATAATCCTATAGTCTCACGACTGGCCCCTGTTTAAATAAATGAGTCACAAAACAAAACTGTACATCATCAATTTAGGAAAACATAGGTAGGGACATGGGCGTGGTTGATAAGAACAAGACAGGTCTCCGTTAATACTCGGAGGATACTACACAAAGGTGAAGGTTACATATATTCTTACTGGGATTTCTAGCATTAGACATGGAATCATTAAGAATCCGGGTCAGAGTTTTAGGCCACAAGTGTCTCTATGAACGCTTCACAGTTATGTAGGTGTTCAGGGCCCCAGAGTTACTGCTGTCTTCAGTGTGGTCTAGTCAGTTAAACACTGACAGAACCTGAAATGTAAATACATCAAAGTGGAACACACATTTATATTGCCACCCATTGTCTAGAAGTCAGTGATCTGCTTATTGCAAGGGATTAAACTAATTATAAATTTCATCCAGCCCAGAATTTACAGAAGGAGATATTTTAGATGCTTTTCTCTAGTTTCTTATGCAAGACATACCTTTATGGAGTTTCTTTTTCTGAAATGTTCCTTTTCCCAAAATGTTTGCACTCTGCCAGTGTGTGTGCGCGCGCTTCTCTGCTGTAGCACACAGCTGTCCTTTCATGAGACTGCACGTTCTATATCTCTACTAACCTGAACAGAGGCAGACACTTGAGTTAATTTAATAAGTAGAATAGAAAAAAAAATGTGTTACCTTGCCAGTTCTAAGAAACTTTGATCATTAATCAATCTTGTACCTTCACAAATTTTGGAGTGCTGTCTTGAGATATCTGCTTTAAGATGCATATGCTATTCTACCTGAAGCTCTGTTCCACTTAAAAGGACAAGTGTAGGTTCCCTGATAGAAATCTGTAGCTGAGCTCCAGGGTTAATTCATAAGAATTTTCTTGTTCACTCCTTTTACAGTCTTCTGACTGCAATGCCAAAGGAACCTAAATAGAAGTCACTTTGCTAAGTCCAGAAGCACAGGTAAATGATAAGGATTATATCGAGGTATTTTTTCTTATTAGAACACTTTTGGATAGCATTAAATACAAATTAGATAAACATAGCAGAAACTGATTCCTAGAACTGTTACAAAACCAGCTCATAGCTTATGACATTAATATTAAACCTGGATTATAGCAGAACAAAAAAGTCTAGGGAGTTAACTAAATTGGGTTCATAATTGACTCACAGAGACTGAAATAACCTGCATGGGTCTACACTAGGTCCTCTGCATACATGATGTAGTTGTTTAGCTTGGTGTTTTTATGATTCTTAAGAGTACAGGTGTCTCTGACTCTTTCAACTTCTCTTGGAACCCTTTTCCTCCTCTTGTGTTGCTTCAACCTTGCTCTGATACGATGGCTTGTGCCCAGTCTTATTGCAATCTTTTATGCCATGTACAGTTGATTCTCCTGGGAGACCTGCTTCTTATTGGAAATAGTTTCTTCTCTAATAAAATATATCCTGTCCACAGTTACCCCTCTTTCTGCTCCTCCTAGCTCCCAGAACCTCCCTTCCCCTCACCCGCCCCCTTCCACTCACCTTCTGTTTTCCCTTAAGAAAAGAGCAGACCTCCCAGGACAGACAAACAGAACAAAAGCAAGATACAATAAGGTAAAGGGAAAGCCCTCATATTGAGGCTGGACAAGGCAACCCAAGGTAGGAAAAGAGTCTTAGGAGCAGGCCAAAGACTCAGAGACACAACCACTCTCACTGTTAGGAGTCCTACAAAAACACTAAATTAACAACTATAAAATACAAGCAAAGGTCTTGGTGCAGACTCATAGGGGCCCCACACTTGTCATTCCAGTTTGAGTGAGCCATTGTGAATACTGCTTAGTTGACTTAGTAGATCATGTTTTCCAGGTGTTCTCTGTACTCTATTTACTCTTACTGTCTTTCCTCCCCCACTTCCACATGTTTCCCTCATCTCCAAAAAAAGGAACCTGATTGAGACCGCCAATTTAGCTTCTCTCTCTGCTTGGAGCCTTCACCTTTATGCTCTAGCCTCTTTGACAAGAGATCATCTTTCACAGGTTAACAAAAGAGAAACCTGGACAACAATCTAGCCTCAAGACCTTCAACCTACCATCTGTCCAGTCTGAAAGATGTGCTTAGGATATAGGGACAAAGAACTTGAACTTGTTGGAAAAGCCAACCAATTTCTGAATTAACTTGAGGCTCACTCCATGAGAGAAAATACATTCTTGACACAGCTTGTATTTCCAGAAATGGGAGACTGAATAGTTCAGGTGTCTAAAGTAGAGCCAAGCACAACTGATTAAAAAATCAACAAAATAATTCCTAATTATAGTCTGCTATATTCACATATTTGTACCTTCTCCAGTTGTCAACACAGGCTTGCTCAAGCATCAGGTGGGAGCCAATAGAGAACCACAGCCAGACATCATGGATTGTCTTTCAAATGACAGTCCCAGAATTATGTTTCAAGACTGCTATCTTCTCAAAAATGGAGAATGAAATATTGGCTTCAAATCATAACTAGCTTAGCATATTAAATTAGGATGGTTATATAGGGAACATCTGCAGCTGGTATTTAAAACATTAGTTTTTGAATGTAGAGTTAATATTGGAATAAATTAAAATTGGGGAGAATGTTGATGAGATTAATGTGTTTGGGGGTGAATGTGAATTTTGACACAGATCAGAATACATTGGCATTAATAATTCTCTTTCTTTCTCTCTCTCAAGAATATCTTCCTGGAACCAAAAATTTTGACCTTACTTTTAAATACAGATTAGAAAATGCAATTTGTTAAGATGAGGTCATAATGGATTAGAGTAGTCTTGAAATCCAATTATTGGTGCCCTTGTAAGAAGAGTTAAGAACACAGAAATACGTACACAAGAAAATGGCATAGAGACACAAACAGATACTGGATGGAAGCCACAAGCTAAAGAACTCCAAAGATTATTCTATAGTCAACAAAAGTTAAAAATATCTAAGTAATAATTATTGTTTAGAATTTTACAGACAAATCATAGTCCTAGGTATCTAAAGCCTGGAGTTTAATAAGACTTTTTGTCTGGAGCCAGCAATATGGATTTTACTGCTCTAGCAGAAGTGCAAGGTCTACTTTCAAGTATCTACAACAGTCACCTCATAACGACCTGTAAATACAGTTCTAAGGGACCCAGTGTCTTCTTTTTATCTCCACAGGCATTTCAATACGCAGAATGTTTATATATAAATTCGGAGACATACACATACAATAGAAAAAAAGAAAAGTTACAGGGAGCATTATAAAAGTAGAAAAATATATTCTATTTCCATTATTTTCAATAGAATAAAGTAAGATGATATCACAAAGTAATGAAAATAGGCTACTGTTTTCTTAGCCACTTAAAGTACTTAATTGCAGAGAAATGGATAGACCAATGATGTATTATAACTTCCAGAAACAGAGTTTTTCTTTGCAGTCATGATATCTCTTCCAATGATTGCATTCATTTTCTTTTTTTCTCTACTCAACCTTGTAAATGAGGCGACATGGGTTTCTCTACTTATGAACTGTACTAATAGCAAACATATATCTTACTTTATTATATCATTATAGCAACAGAAACAATTTAAGGCAGAAAAGGTTAATTTTGGCTCACCCTTTCAGAGGAAGTCACATACTGTGTAAAGAAATGCATACCAATGTGGTCAGTTTGTAATGGAAAAGGTGGTTTCACAGGGCATGGGCCCATGAGACAGAGAATGAAGCAGGAATAGCTCAGTCTCTATGGACCAAATATGACCACACACTATAGTTCCTAATGCCTTTATGACTCCCAAAACTGTGCTAACAGCTAGAGACCAATATTTCCATACATGACTCTGTGAGCCGACTGAGAAGCCGAGGACAATTTAACTGGGTTTTGATTCTGTTACATGTACTGGCTGTGTGAGAGCCTAGTCTGTTTGGATGTTTACCTTCCTAGACCTCGATGGAGGGGGGAGGACTTTGGACTTCCCACAGGGCAGG